>OX451393.1:21517432-21627432 GCA_949629135.1 Eremobia ochroleuca | reverse complement strand
ATGATAATTTTTCAAGACAATTCTGTACTATGTACGCATAAAACCTATATTTTTCGATAAACTTAAGAAATATAAACGCTTACAAATTAAAGTTTCCTTATACTATCCTTATTAAGTTTCCCACCGACTATAATCAAAACTAAATTGTACCGTCAGAAAAAGCAGACGAAAGTTGAAATAGGCTAGAAAGGTAGAGGCATAACGGCGCACCATAATTATGTAATGATCCCACTGCTGGGATGTAGTCCCAGCAGTGGGATCATTATATGAGTATCCCTACTGTCACCGTGGGAGAGAGTGTGCCGTTATCTACCACGTTGCCCCAGTGCGGGTTGGTGGATGTCACATGTCATATGGGTCATGTATCGAACAATACAATTGTATGGAACTATGTCTAAACAAAGCTGGCCTCGTGGTGTTCCTACCGCCGCTCTTTCTTACCCCACCTTTGAATACATGCCCTTCACTCAACTCGTATTTTACCCCTAATATGCTCAAACGTCGTTTTATGAAAGAACACGTGTAAGGAGCCTGTTCTTACAACTGATTTGGAAATGGAACTCTGTGTAAAGACTTCAAAAAATGGTTTTATAAGCATTTATATATTGACCGACAAGATACTCTCGCGTATACACCTATGACCTAAAGATTTCCATAGTATGCTCAAACTACTTACCTTGATATTTTAGAATCCATAGACTAACTTTGTTCGGCAGGTAATTGTTTCCTTTTGAGCACAAAATTAATCAGTTTCCATCGATAGACAGTTATAACGAGCTTAAGATGAGAACAGGCAAGAAAAACAATCTGCCTCACAATCTGTTTGTTTTTAATTTCCAATCAGTGAGGAAATGTAAAACTTCGTCGATCCACGATGAAGTATACCGAAACAATTTTGTAGTAGTTACAAACTTCAATTTGTAAGGAAACTCTTTTATGTTAGCTCCAATTTATATAGGAAAACGCTATATTTTCAATCTTTTAATATAAGTAATTTTTAAAATTATCTTTAAGCTCTTTTGAACAAAGTTTTTTTTACTTTACCTCTTTACTTTACTTCAGTTTACTGATGCGTGACGCATTTTAGCGTAAGTGTAAGAACTTCCTGCCCGAACCATCTCGCAGTTAAGTGCACTTCTGTGATAGTTATGGACCAACAAAATGTACCTGCCCAAGCCTTGAACAAATCAAACACATCACGTATTTTGGCGTTCACATAGACCAACGCATTAACTGGTCAAAACAAATAGACCATGTGATTATGTGGCCATGTGTGTGTGTAGTGATGGGGTTAGAAAACGTAGGTACACACATTTTGTGTTTAAATTGGTCTGATTGCTAGCAGCACTGTTTTGAAAATGCTTTATCACACACTCTGCCAATCTGTTTTCAACTACTGCATTATAGCCCATGAAACGCATCGTAAAATCATTATGAAAGCGGAGCGCGCACAACGCTTACAAGAAACCAACGCGCTTCTTGACTGACACACTGTATCAAGAGACTAGTGTTCCACGTGTGTGCCAATTGTACATGCATTATGGCAGTCGCACTGAGCAACCTTTCATGAATGGGGTGCCGCCGAGGACATGGTTACTTCCTCTTTTTCACAAGATGTGCCTGGTAATATTGAAGTATTCAGGGGTTATATTATCCTAAGTGACGACGATACTAGCGATGATGGAGAGTTATGTGCGAAGCGAGTTTGTCGACACCTACAAAATGCAGCTTAGCGTAAGTGTGCACCCTCCGCTAGGTCTCGAAAAACAACTTTGGTGCTAGACAAACAAGACACGCTAAAAGAACAGCTCAGAGATCTCAACCCAGTACAAATATTCAAAAAAATATTAGATGAAGAACTGATTAGCTTGATCACCAATACAGTTTTATAAGCTAGTCAAAACAACAGACACACTTCTCATCTAGATTATGTTGACTTGAAAAAGTTTATTATTATAAATGGCCTAGAGAAGATAAGTATCAGTTAAAACGACATACGCAAAAAGACAGGCAATCATCTACAACAAATTAAATAAAGTTTTACATATTTTCTCCATGACTTACAGGGATTGTAAAAAATCTCTAATAGATTGGCTAAAAAGCAAAAGCTATGACAACATTGAAAGTCTTTTACAAACAATCTTGTGATAATCTGGCGATAGTGACGTATACACAAACACCGCCATAGACACTGGCACACTCCTTACATATACACATACACACACACGCACACATACACATACACACAAACACACACACACACACACACACAACACACACCCACCCACACCCACACAAACCCACATGTTTTAATTTAATCATTTTCTGTTTGTTTACGTTCTTTTTCTTGCATTAGTTAATAAGTTACCAAATTGTAAAAGTCCATGTAAGTACACTCCTACATACTATTGTACTAGTTTTAGAAGAGCGGGGCCTTCTAGCACAAGTATTTCTCATACTTAAAAGGAGACCCCTATGTAAGATATATTGTAGAAGTAGCATAGTTACTGAAAATAAATGTATTATTATTATTATTTATTTATTGGTCGTTGGTTGAGGATATGGGTGTCGAAATAGTGTCTAAGACAAAGATTCTGGGATATAAAAAGAATATCCATCTCGCGAATAACGACGAGGCAAGTAATTTCAACGAAAAAATATTCAAAGCTTGACCATTGGCCAATATTCTTATGAATAAGGTTCTCCAGTGGGGTGTGATGCATGAAAATATTTCAATTGATGAATTGATGGTGAAATATTATGGCGACCATCCTGCCAAACAATTTATTCGAGGAAAAACCAGTTCCGTTTGGCTATAAAAACTGGTACCTTAAGTTAATTACCTGAATTTATTGGTTTGGAACAACATTCGATTATTGTTGCCTCAGAAATCTTATTGACTGATGCTAAGTATGTACACACAGCGTCAGTATGTGCTAATCCCTCAAGTTTTAAAATGTTACACTGTTACAACATTAAATTCGTTACAAGTAATCTACAGAATACTTCAAAAAGAATTAATTGTTTTGACTTGGATTCGAAAAACACATTTCGTGCGTAAGAATTGAACTTCCAACCTTATGCACGGCAAGCGGTCTTGAAACCTCCGGTCTATTTAGACGTTAATTAACTTTTCGTAAATGTTAACCCTATTATTGCTTGTCGTTATATGCATTAATAAAAGTATTACCGTTTCATTGAAAAAAAAAATAAAAAAAAAAACAATATTAAAACTTACTTTTAAAAATACGTGGGTGGATCAAATATAAACCGGACTTAAGTAAAAAAAAATACGCACGTATTATTATACTCGTAAAAAAAAGGAATATATTATATTTTTCTACATAATCTCCCCTTCTATTAACACATTTTTTCCAGCGCAGGGGATGTTTCGTGATGCCAGTATCGAAGAATGTAGTCGGTCACACAAATGATTCCAATATCTGGTCAGTGTGAAAACGGCGTCCTCCACTTGAATTTTTTATGTGCCATTCCTACACTTGAGTTCTTGAAAGCGTATTCTTATCGAACTGTAGAGTCAATGGATGCAAAATTTCGGAAGGTTTTATGCCCTCCCGTGTTAAAAAAATTATGATAAGTCGTTGCTCAACAGATTTATATACCTCCTGCTCATACATGATGCTACTGGCGCGCAATAAACTAAAGTGAGCCAGGTTCACTGTCCAGGTTTATAGAGTGAAAATTGCTCACAAGTCCAGTTATGTTTTTGTGAAAATTGGTATCTTGTGGATGTAAATAAATAAATAATGCTGTGAAATAAATATATATGAAATTGGAAAATAGTTTTTTTAAAGCATACCACATGTGGTCTGTGGACTCTCTAGAACAAAAATGACCAAAATTGTCTCATGAGTCCATAGAACATATGTGGTCTGTGCCCATTTTTGTCGTCATACTAATAGACAAATAATGAATTACGATGACATAAGTAAAATGTACATAAGTAACTTTAGTTTCGATATTGCATTTTTTTTAAATCGCAATTACGATAAAACGGCACATCTCTTCCGTATGTCCCAACACTATTTGCAATTTAAAGGTTATGTTCTGACAAGTCCACGTCAAATAAACGACGTTCTCTCTACGTCGACTGATAAAAACTGCCTGGAAGTTGTATTGACGAACAGACCACAAATGGTCTGTGGACTGGTAGTGTACACAGGTCTACAGACCATATGTGGTCTGTGGACAGGGAACCTGTTAAGTACCTAGTAAGAAGTACTTAAAATAAAATAAATAGGAACACAAGAAGTCAAAACATAAATCACTCAATCCATTCTTTTAATAAAAAATGAACGTTGGCAAAATGCCAGAAACGCGAAGAAGAAGAAATATTAGCATTAAATATTATAAGAGTGCATTAGCGGCAGGGCCCGAAATTACGACATTTATTCGGGAGCAAATAGCGGCGCGGCCCCATTACAGTAATAGCACATAGCTCCGACATGATGCCGCTTGTTGTACGTAATGCCTCTTGTTCCAACCTAATGCCGATCGAACGTCATTAGAGCTAATTCGAGAGGTAAGTCGTATATCATTGTTTTACATACATACAGACCGGCAGGGACACCGATGCGCAAACTGTAAGTATGAATTCAGCTCATGATTGCCATATTATAATAAACTGCAATACCTACGCGGTCAAAATGTATGGAACACCTAATTTTTATTTTAATAACCGACGAAAAATTTTAACGCAGGGGGTCCAGAATGGTGTACTGAATCCATGTGTAACAGGTGGCACAGCGATGTCCTGCCAACCCGTGCAGCTGCAGTCGTCCGCCATGCTGCCACCTCGCTGACTCGCTAACTAGGTACCACAGCAAGAGCTGTTTTCATTCTCATGCCGTTCGTATATCGTCACATCCTGTTAGCGTGTCTACAACTGCACCAAATCCTTTCCTCAACTTATTCAATTATCACTTTCCGATCTTTACTAACATACTTTCATGTGGGGCTTGTGGCTAAGTAATAACAGCCGCACGGGTCGATCGATCAGGTTAAGCTACGCTTGCCGCGGTTGATCCATGTATGGGTGACCATGTGCCTCCTTCGCAAGGAGGGCCGCCCGGCATACCCCCCCTCGGCATACCGACCCATCGTCCTGCTCGATGAGGTCGGCAAAATGTTCGAGGGGATAATCGCTGCCCGCCTAAAGGGCCATCTCCGGAATGTGGGGCCGGACTTGTCGGACGCTCAGTTCGGTTTTCGGGCTGAGCGTTCCACGGTGGACCCGCTGGCCCGCCTTAAAGGCCAGGTGAAGGAGGCGATGGAAGTGGGGGACGGATTGTTGGCGGTGTCATTCGACATAGCCAACGCCTTCAACTCTGTTCCCCACAGCACCATCCTAGAGGCGCTCCGATTCCACGAGGTGCCTCAATACATGCGGCGTCTACTGGCCAGCTACCTGGAGGATCGTCCTCGTGAACAAGGCTGGCCAAGTCCGGCGGTACGCAGTCGAAGCCGGCGTTCCACAGGGGTCAGTCGTAGGACCTCTCCTCTGGAACGTCAGCTACGACTGGCTCTTGCGGGGATCTCTGCTCCGAGGCACGAGTATCGTCTGCTACGCGGATGACACTCTCCTCACCGCCCGGGGGAAGAGTTTCAGGGAGGCGGCCAACTTGGCCTCGGCGGGTGGATCCTTGGTCGCAGGGAGGATCCGCCGCCTAGGATTGATGGTGGCGCTGCACAAGACCGAGGCCGTGTTCTTCCACGGGCCTCGGCAGCGCCAACCACCAGACGCCCACATCTTTGTGGAATTTTCGGATGCCCGTCCGAATTGAGGTCAAGGCCCAGATGAAATATCTGGGTCTTGTAATCGACAGTAGGTGGCGTTTCGGCCCGCATTTCCGCGGGCTGTCGACGCGCCTGCTGAAGACTGCGGGCGCCCTCTCGTGGCTACTGCCCAACTTGGGGGGGCCCAGCGCGCGATGCCGGCAACTCTACGCCGGCATCTTGAGGAGTATGGCCCTTTACGGGGCCCCTATTTGGGAGGACTCCCTCCGCAGGAGGGAGAACGCCATCATCGTCCATTGGACGGGGGACCTCGCCACCGCAGCCTTCGGCCGCCGAACCCTCGACGCGATTGAGCCGCTCCTGCGGGACTGGCTCGAGCGGCCGCATGGGTTCCTCTCCTTCCGTCTGGTGCAGGTGCTGTCCGGACACGGTTGTTTCGGATCGTACCTGCACCGGATCGGACGAGAGGAGACGCCGTCGTGTCACGACTGTGGCGCGGCGGAGGACACGGCGCAGCACACTCTCGAGGTGTGCCCGTCGTGGTCCGGGCCGCGCCGCAGTCTCACCGCGGCGATCGGAACGGACCTGTCGCTCCCCGGCCTGGTCAACGCCATGCTGGGGGATGAGGGGTCCTGGGCGGCAGTCGCCTCCTTCTGCGAATACGTCATGTCCCAGAAGGAGGCGGCGGAGCGCGTGCGGGAGGAAGACCCTCTCGCGGCGCCGCTCCGAAGGCGGAGGAGGGGTCGAAGAAGACGTCAGTATGACAGTCATCTCCGACTCCTCTCAGGTGGAAGCCAGCAGGCGATGGTTGCGGGGGTTTCACCCTCGCCTGCATTGCACAGGCTTCCACCAGTGCCGAACGGGAATGGCCAGGTGTTCCCGGCCCATCCCGTAGCCCCCCACCCGGGGGGCATGCAGGGCCCGCCAGCTAGGCGGGCATGCGCCGGGGGGATTGTGGACGCAAAGGCTGAGCCGGATTCCCATGACCCCCCCATCAAGGCGATGAGGGAACACCAGAGTGGCAGTATACCCACTAAAACTCAGCGTTTTAGTGGGTATACTGCCACTCTGGCAGGGAGTCCCACATACTCCGTTCCGTCCCCCGACGAGCGGAGATGCGTAATGTCATTTCACAGCGAAAAAAAAAAAAAAATAAAAAAAAATGTATGGGTGACCATCTTCACATACCAAGACCCCTCCGTGCCTCGGAAAGCACGTTAAGTCGTAGGTCTCGGCTGTCATTCGTGGATGTTTGACAGTCGTTACGGGTCGTCAGTAGCCTGAAAATCTGACAACCAGTCTTACCAAGGGGTATCGTATTACCCAGTAACTGGGTTGTGGAGGTCAGATAGGCAGTCGCTCCATCTAAAATACTGGTATTCAGCTGCATCCGGTTAGACTGGAAGCCGACCCCAACGTAGTTGGGAAAAGGCTAGGCAGATAATGACTTACATATTTTCATGTCGATATTGTGTAGGTTCTAAGTGAAGTTATAAGTAGTTAGATTATTTTGCTAATTGCCTTAGTAAGCATGCGTAAGTCAATTATAATTAATGGTGTACATAATATTTGGTGGATGGTCAATTATATGGTGTACATAATAAAAAGTATTCTATTCTATTCCATTAAAAAAACCCAAATTAAGTTTGCATATTAATAGTCCACAATGCACACATAACTTATCTCCCCGCATAACTTATTAGTTAGAGGTTATTACCTCTAGCAGACGACCAACCCGCAGAAGTCAGGCTTCTCCAAAAGACATCAGACAAGTATGAACTCGGAACTCCAACAATGCAAACTTCCCCGTGGCCCACACAACCACAAACTTATGCATATTGTACGTGACCCGGTGTCCTACGTGTGGGGTAAAGCGATATAATGCGATACAATGTATACTATATATTATAATTTATATCCAAACTAATATTATTCATACTAAAGCCGTAAAGGCTTAACGAATTTCGATAAAATTAAGCACACAAATGTGTAGACCATGACCGGGGTTAGGATATACAATTACTTTTTATCCCGGTAGTACGTTCCTGTGGTATAATTTCCAACACCCACGCGGACGGTACCACGGGAGAAAGCTATATAATAATATATATTTATATTATTATTAATATCCATTCAAACAGATCTAATGAGAACAGCCTCCGCGAGAGGCGAGCAAACCTTGCTGACTGGCTAATGTTATCTCATCGGTCATGCCAATCTGAGAGAAGATTATGTTATGTTTTCTAGAAAAATTCATCATTTTAAAGATAATTTAATTATTTACCTTTTAGAATATGGGTTTTGCGTAACTAGACTAAGCTGTATTCACTATAAGTTAGTAGTTAAGAAATTGTAGTTAATAATAATAACAGTACCTATGTTAACAATAAATAACTGTACGCGTATATCACTAAATGTAACTTGTTTGTAGACGCCTTGGGTTGACCTGTTAAGTCTACAAAATGTTTAACTAATAAATCACACATTGTTTTAGGCACACATTAAGACATTGTTTTAGGTCGGTAACACGTTCTGATAAACTTGTTTTCTGATATTTTTTCATAAAACCCAATATAATAATAAGGGCCAACTCTCGTAATTTGAAACGTTCAAAAAGTAGGCCCAGTCTCATCTCGGCGACAAACAAATATCAAAAACTTTTCAAAAATGTTAGGAAATAAAAGGTATTTTTAAAAGATTGAGACAGATCAGACTGTAGCCGTTCTAAAAATTACGAGAGTAAAATTGCCCTCTGATTTCACGGACACAGCTATTCAATATCGCGTCGCATCGCATCGCATCGCTCCTGTCGCTCAGCTAGGACGACATGTCGTGCATCTGATGCTAGCAGCTAATTAGTTTTGCTTGTAAAAGTTGGTGAAGTATGGCTGGCGTTAAGAGGCACATCAGCATTGAGGGTCATTGTACGTGAACTTCAGACCCCGAAGGTAAGGAACCTTTCTTATTAAAGTTTTTGTTGAAAGATTTCATTTTAGAAGAAATCGTCGAAGTTTTTGTCACCAGACTACATTAAAAGTATTTTTCTGATTTAAATATCGGTTTTTCAACTCTGAATTATTGAACTAGGGCCTTATCACACTAGCGATTCGCAAGCGAGCCCAGAGCGAGGCGAGCGCGCAGTGAGCCTACCGCGAGCCCAGAGCGAGGCGAGCGCGCAGCGAGCCCACCGCGAGCCCAGAGCGAGGCGAGCGCGCAGCGAGCCCACCGCGAGCCCAAAGCGAGGCGAGCGCGCAGCGAGCCCACCGCGAGCTCGCAGCGAATAGCGCGACGTCGACGCCATTTTGCTATTCGCGGCAAGCACGCCGCGCGCCCGCGGCGTCTTCGAGGCGAGGTAGCCGCGCGCTCAGTGCGAACTCGCGGTGAGCTCGCTGCGCACTCAACTCGCTTGCAAATCGCCAGTGTGACAACGCTGGACCAATTCAATTGTAGTTATCGAAGACGAACTTATTGACCCTTAAGAGCGAGACAATAAACATTTTTCTTTCATTTTTCTAGTCTTATCTGATATGTTCTATACTTACTATGTTGTTAACCTCTGTTGCTGTTAACTTCAACAGGTAAATATGCAAAGGTATGCACTTGTGTGTACAAGTTACGCAATTTATTGCAAAAACTGACGATTTTTTAATCCACAAAAAATAACATTTTCAAACAAAACCACTCAAACAAGTACTATACGCCAGACTAACAAACCGTAATACATTCGCAGACGTAAGTTGCAAACAGTACTCAAAGTTAATTAATCACGCAACTACGGGGGGTGACCATAAACATATAACACAAGTTGGGACACCCTGTAACCGCCGCCATCGTTACAGCATTATTTACAGTGTCGCAAATTTCACTCCATGCCTTCTGAGAGCGCGGCATGAGGTCGAAGTTACAATGAAAATAAAGCAAGATAATTAAACATCTATGTATTGTAGAAAATTATCATATTTAACCTCGTAAACTCGGGTTTAAGTAGAGCGTTTTTTTTTTATAACTTTCATGTCTGATTTACAATGTGTTTACCGGGTACAGACAAAGTGACATTCTGTCAGCGATAACGATGACGGAAAAGTAACAAATATATGGGACTGACACACGATACCGAAAAGTTGCGAATCCTGTTGAACGTCGTGATAGGAATACAAAACGTTTTGAGAGCGATTGCCATTTCTCTAGGGCCTAAAGATTGATTTACTGTGGTCCGAAACCAGGGGGGGCAATTGCACAACACACTAATAGTATGAAATGGAATAAATTTCATTTTGACAGTTCAACAACATTCATTGCGTTATTTACGCTGTTGAGCAGACAGGCTTTTGGAAAATATGAAGCAATGGATTAGCAATATACTTCAAAATAACAATAAAATAATTCTTCAAAAAAATAATAGTGTTAATTACGGTGTAGCATTGTGTTTACTGAGCGTGGAAGTCAATGTGGTTACATTAGTCTATATGAGATAAAGGCCCTTGTCTTAAATAACAAAAGCTGAAGTAATTTTAAGATCACTTCCACTGTCAAATCACGCCGTTACTTACTATCGATTCTAGTCAAAATTGTCGAAGTAACTTCTAAACGCGTCTTCCTCCTGTAACACTAACAATAACTATTAGGAATATTGTTAGTGCACATCCGTAAATATGTCCGGATGCGGCCCGCTCAGCCGCTCCGCCGCTCCGCCGCTCAGCCGCACAGCCGCACAGCCTCCCAGATAATGCGATAGCCGGGTGATACGGCTAAACTTTGACACTTTTAGTTGGCAGTTCGGCGGAATGTGGTCGTATTACGTTTTTATGGACGATTTGACGGTACGTGCGGAGAAACCGAATGCCGCGGCTCGAATCTTCAGTTTTGCGCGAATGGATGTGATTGTGTGCTTTTTGGTGGCTGTAAACGTTCGCAGGGGATTCGCGATTTTACAATAATATGAGTAAGAGAATATTTTTACCATCATCTTTTTACAGCCCAAAAATCATTAACAGACCACGGTTTTAACTTTGTTTTTACCTGTGGTTCCTCATGTCAATCAGTCGATTTTCTGCGTTTTTCAATCTGACACTGGTTCTGCCTAGAGTTGAACCTAAACATACATAATCTCCTACTTACGATTAACCGCTTACTACTCATTGGTATATCTACTGCGCGGCTTCAAGTTACTCTTAGCCAAGTTCACGTCGATATTCAATAGATTCTATACAATCTCATAATGCATGCAGAGCTATTGAATCGCGTTATGCCATAAGTGCTCGTATCTCTAAGAATCTATTCCGCACATCGGCGGGCGCACACGTAAGAGCTGATAGTAATGTAAAGTCTATAGAAAAGTGTAGAAAACCGTCTGCCTACAGGAGATGCAATGCGTCAGTTGATAAAGGTTTTTATTTACCATTTTATTGATTTATTTCAATGTATGGGAATGGAGAATGGAAGAAACGGTCGATGGACTGTGTGAAAAATGATACGGCTGGAAAGGCCTGAATACTGAATGACGACTAAAGTATGACAGATGAAGACTAGTAGCACCGACTCCACATAAATTGGGACAAGGGGTGATAAGGGCAAGAGAGTGATGTGGGGAAAACGAGAATCATTATAGATATCATTTTTGAAATCTGAGCAGAATTTATACTATTAGAATAGAATAGAACAGAATATTTATTTGCCAGAAACATGGTATGTGAATGGTGTTTATATCTTTCTTTCTTTCTTTTCTTATTTTAAAAACGTTGCCCCACACCAGGAATTTTTCCTGTATCGTGGGTGCATTTACAAACATTTAAACTCACATACACAAACAGCCAGACCCGGAAACCCCGGAACAACTACTTGTAGGTACAACTATTTGTTCCGTGCGGGTATCGAACCCGCGACACGCAGCGCAGCAGTCAATCGCTTAACCACTGCGCCAACCGTGCAGTCAATCCGTATCATCACATTGCATAGCGCTACATGTCGCACCATTTTAACGGTATACAAAATTAATTTACAGTTGCATCCAAACAATGAATTAAAATTAAATTTAATTTGCATTACATAAATTTTAAAATTTAAATATTATTTCGATTATTATAATATTACTACACACTTCCATTTTAACCGTATTATTAAATAAAACAATAAATTTAACATATTATTACTTCACTAAAATAATTACTTATGCCTGTATTTTGATGCCAGATCAAGAGAAAAAAATTTACATGGACATTTTACAAAAAACTCGTGAATTGAGTAAAAACATTCCTGCAACAAACACTTCCTTAATGCCGAACAATTTTTTTGAAGGGTAATTGGGTAATTGACTTCGGCAAAGTATGATAAATTAGGGGGTTGCAACTTAGGAACAGGTATCTCGAAATGTAAATGTGCAGCTTTCCTCTTGTTTATCCTTTCATTCATTGACAGGCCTGTTGGTCTAGTGGTCAGTGGCCCTGACTGCTATGCCCAAGGTCGTGGGTTCGATTCCCACCTAGGACAAATGTTTGTGTGATGAGCACGATCATTTGTTCTTTGTCTGGGTGTAATTTATCTATAATATGTATGTATTTAGAAATATATATGTATGTTTATCAGTTGTCTAGTACTCATAGCACAAGCTCTGCTTAGATTGGGACTAGATGGCGTTGTGTGAAAGTTGTGGAATATTATTATTATTATTATTATTCAAATAATGCTAGATTGGATCTCAAAAACCTGGCAACTTCAAAGATATATATGCAGGGTGCAGTCAAAAATTTATGTGACTTAAATATAGGCTTACACGAATCAGACCATTCCGTATTAAAAATTGCGCGGATACACTTTTTTGAGCAATGAAAATTCGATATATTTCTGAGGAGTTTCCCCACACAACTATGTCGTAGCGAATAATTGAACAGACATAGGCATAATACACCACTATGCAGGTTTCTCTCGACGTTACATTTTTGACCTTTCTTAGCGCAATTACAAATTGGTTGATTTTCTTGCCGAGTATCTCGATATGATTCTTCCAAGTTAATAATAATAATAATTTATTCATTTCAGACAATTCTAGTCCATAGTTTCAAATTCGTACTCATACAATAAATTACATTAAAATTACTTATAAAATATAATATCTATTAAATTCAAATTCAAAACAGGTAAAAACCTAAAACAAAGTTGTGATTATTTCAAAATAATAAGTAAGTAAATTAAAAATTTGTCAAAAAAAATAAAATTATAAAAATGTCAGAATCGAATAAAGAATAAAATGTCAAATATAAATTGTCAAATTGTAAAAATGTTATAACAATGTCAAACTATCACTGCTAAGCTGCTGCTGCTGCTGTTATTTCTGTTAAGTGCTCATCAAGTGCTCCCTTAGAAACCTTGTGTTATGTACCTGCTTTACGCTAATATTATTATACGCGACATGAAGATATTTAATTTAAGAATAGTAACTACAGTCTGTAAGTTGCTTGATGCATATAGACAAAACTGACCAAAACCACTGAGAAAATTGGCATTTGGACAGTGGATATTCTTTAGACGAAACAAAAAGGAAAACCTTTTGAAAATACCACTCTAAAAAATAGAGGAGTTAAGTTTATATGTAATATCCGAAAAACACTAGGACGAAATCAAAAAACGTTAAAAACAACTTTTGATTTCGTCCTAGTGTTTTTCGAATCAAGTCGAAGTTTTATTTTTATTTTATTTTATTTTATTTTATTGGGACATAAAACAGTTACACGTTACAAATATGGTAAATAACAAAATAGAGTAATAGAGGTAAACATGTAACCCACACCAATGTCCGCGGAATAAACTATTGTGGAGAAATAAAACAAAGCCACATTGATGCGTAGAATTATTTTATGCGTCAATGCACGCATCTAATGGAGGCGATTTAGGTTAGGAAGAATGATGATCATGATTATTGTGCAAGCAATTGAATAGCCATCGTTTTAAATTTTGTTCGAGGTAGTGAAAATATATCAAGATCGAAAAAGTGTGCGTTATATATTTCTGAGAGACGACGAAGGGGCGCCCTTGCGCCAGCATTGGTTCTGCACTTAACAGTGTAGAACAGCCGGGGCACGCGCGCCTCTCGCCGTAATACAGTACGATAGTTTTGAACGGTAGCATTTATAATGAATGGAGCGTAAAAATTTTTGTTGGACCATTTCAAGCCTTTGCTTATATTTATCATATAGAGGACACCATATAGGGGCTGCGTATTCCAATTGGGAGCGTATTAGGGTTGTATACAAGACTATAAATGTATGCGGTCGCTTGAAATCACTTGAGGAACGCATAACGAAACCATACATACTATATGCTTTGTTAATAATGTTGTCAATGTGAAGGTTGAAATGCAGTTTAGAGTCAAGAGTAACTCCTAAATCACGAATATAGTCAACTTTTTTGAGAGTGGTGCCTTGTAAAGTGTAACAGTATTTAATTATTTTTTTGTTTTTTGTGAATGATATTACGTTGCACTTAGGTAAGCTAAGGTGAAGTTTATTATGTGAACAATATATGGAAAGTCTGTTGAGATCTTCCTGAAGCAGCAAGCAGTCTTGTGTGTTTTTGCACGACTTATAGATTTTAATGTCGTTGGCATACATTAGGAAATGGGAGTTAATGAAGCAACTATTTATGTCGTTCACGAATAGAATGAAAAGCACAGGGCCCAAAATGGAGCCCTGAGGCACCCCAGAAGTGACGATAATGGAATCCGATTCAAAGCCGTTGATAGCCACCTTTTGGGTTCTGTTGTAAATATAGGACATGAACCACCGCAGTAAATTACCTCGAATGCCATTATAGGCGATCTTGTCAAGAAGCAGCTTATGGTCCACCTTGTCGAATGCTTTTTGGAAATCGGTGTACACAGCGTCAACTTGGGTTTGGTTATCCATGTTTTCGGATAAATGATTTGTGAATAACATGAGGTTAGTAGTAGTAGAGCGGCGTTTAACGAATCCGTGTTGTTCGGGTAAAATAAGGTGGTGGATGTGAGAGTATAACTTGCTGTGCACTAGTCTCTCAAAGAGCTTCGACAAGGCGGGCAGCAAGGAGATGGGACGGTAGTTCTGTATGTTGTTTATGTCGCCATTTTTGTGTATGGGCGTGATGTATGCGCGCTTCCAGATATCAGGGAATATACCTTCACGCAGGCAATTATTGAATACAATGTGAAGCGGGGTGCAAATACTGTCTACGGTGTTTTTTATAAAAATCGGGGGCACACCATCAGGACCAGACTCTTTGTTTGAGTCGAGCCTCTTTAATGCATTGAGTATATCGTCCGTATTTAAATATACGTCTGAAATACACAATGAGTTATCCGCTAATGTGGTAGGTGTCTGCCAAAGCTCGGGGTCGAGGAAAGAAGGTTCGTAGACAGAGGTGAAGAAAGCTGAGAACATGTTGCATATTGCAGTGGGATCGTTAGAATTTTTGTTGTCAAGGTACAGTAAGCTTCAAAGAAACCGGACCCCCTTTGATGATGATATCATACGTTTAAGTTTTTCGTAACGTAACGTAAATGGCGTGTTGGTCTAGTGGTTTGGACTGCGGCTTAGCAATTCGATGGTCACGAGTTCAAATCCGCGGATGAGATTATTTTTTTCTTTTTTTTAGTTTCTTTAATAGTTGATTAGGTGATTTTCGTAACTTTATTTCAGAAAACATCCATATTTAAGAAAACAAATGTGAAGTATGAGGTTTGTAAGAACAGCCAGGCATGTTGCATAAACAATATTCATTTATTTCATTAATTACATTTCTAGGAATCCACATATAGAGTTATTACGAGTATACAGTTTTCTATCTGTGTTAAATTAGGGTTATTTACTTACAATATTAACTAAATACAAAATATATACCCTGGGTGAGGTTTAGAACGTTTAACATTAGATAACGGTTCGTTTATAGATATTTCTAGTAACATAACTACAATATTTATTTATTCAAACTTGTAAAAACATAATTTTTTTATACTCTGTATGATCTTATGGGAAAAAAAGCCTGGTTAAAAAATGAAATGTTGTCATTTGTGCCTGTGAATTACAGAGGAAGAACCAACATGCTAAACTATAACAGTATAGCAATATACATCTTTGTATCCATCTACGAACTATTTTTCTCTGTAATGAAAACAATAATATTAGAAATACATAAAAAATCCACGTTGTAAGTAATAATGCAACATGGTTGTAACAATAAATATATGTGTATAACGTAAATCTTACCGTTAAGCCCACATTTCTCGTGCTATTTTCTTTATGCTTTGTTCCTGTTCCCAGAGAACAACAATTATTTTAGCCTTCAAAAAGTTGTTAATCGCACCATACTATCGGTTAATAGAATCAACTGTTCAAAAACTTCGTAAATTGGATAATTTTACGACGAAGACATTACACACAAGCTGATCGGCACGAAAACGAAACGATTTGAAAAAGAATTATACCCTCAATCACAGTTTAGTAAATAGGGCGAAGAAGTATTCTACATTCAACCTTAACTCACAGTTCATACAGCAGTTAAGTTTCTGAAGTAAAATGACGGTAGTGCAACAATCGGAATCAAGCACAATCTATTCAACCAAACAAGAAATCTATGCTAATTTCAACCTTATCTTTTAGTTAATTGAAGAGTTACGTATTGCATTTTGTAAAACAAGGTTGTGGACGGTAGGTGTATCTCACGTGGTGGAAGTTGAAATTTAAACCTTAATGTCTAGAAGATTAGACCGTTATCAAACTTGTTCGATAAAAGGAGTAATGCTATTCGAATTTTCGTTGAGATTACTAACTGAGCCAATAGCCTAATGGTATAAGGCACGGTCTTAATGATCGTCTGGCGCCTGGTGATGCGGGTTCGTATCCTATACGGCACGTAGTGTCTTTTTGTAAGTTATTCTTGGTATACGGTTCGGCCAGAAGTCGAAAAAAATACCACAATACCTAATTATTAAAAACATACAAATAATATTTGAGTCGGATCGATGGATGCTTGGGCAGAGATGGGTGAGGTGCGGGCGGCGGGGAGGGAGCTGCTCGGGGCCAGTCACGTGACGCACCCGCCGTCGCTTGAGCGATTATTCTTTAAGTCTTGGCGGGGTTCGTTTTCTCTGATGCGTACTGTACATGCTGGCTGGGATGTTAGCTCGCCCCTTCCGCTTGGAGACGTATGTCCAGAAGTGCTTGACGTTCAGTGGAATGCTGTCTTCGACTGACTTTATATACATCAGAAAGCGCTTGCTAGACTCGGATCCGAACCGTTTGCGGTACATTGAAAATATTTCGTAGTCAGATATATTACCATATTTTTTCCATTTTTGCCAAGCTTTCTCTTTATTTTTAAAAATGCGAATAAGTTTTATGAGATAAAAGTGATCTAATGTCGATATTTATTGTTATTATTTCATAAATTATTTTATTGAATTTAATAAAAAAAAGGTAAAGGAGTTTGGAACGCAGTTTCTGCCTACACCCATGAGAAGAAGGTGTGAGTTTATGTAATATACTGTTTGACAAAATAATCTTATAGCACATAAGATAACAATAAAAAAAACACCAAAATATTATCCATTTTATTTTTATCAAACTTTTTTTATCTTTTAGCTACATAGGCAGGAAAATATCATCCCCCCATTTTATCTCGTCGACTAAACGGCTTGCAATATTAATTCACGTGGGGAAAACAATATGTCGATAAAGTTAACACATAAACAAGTTTTTATCGTCGACATGATCAACAACAAGCCGTTATCGGCTGGAGGTGAATGTTGGGGTTATTGAAAACAACGAACCTACTTATTGTGTGCTAGCTGACAGTGTGAAGCTAAGGGGAAAGTTCACTACATTATGTTTGTTTTGACTAATATTGAAGTTCCATTGTCTGTAGTAAAACAATTCAGTGAACTATATAATTTTTCATGCATAGACACTGCCAACTTGGTGTTGCACTATAATGCCCAATCAGTATGCTTAGCCTTTTCCCAACTATCTTAGGGTCGGCTTTCAGTCTAACCAGATGCAGCTCGTATCTTACATACTGATACGGATACTCGTATCTTACATGGAGTGACTGCCTATCTGACCTCCGCAACCCAGTTACTGGGTAATACAATACCCGTTGGTAAGCCTGGTTGTCAGATTTATAGGCGTCTGTAACATCTGTCAGAGATATACAAATGGCAGCCGCGACCAACAGCCTAACGTGCTACTCGTGCGTAACGTGCGGTCTCGGTATGTAATGGTCACCTATAAACGGACCGACCTCGGCAAGCGCTGCTTAACCTTGATGAATATGAACCCGTGCCGCTGTTACTTTTTAACCTCGAGATAGAGTAGACTGTGGCAGTAAAAAAATGTTATATAAAAAAAAACTACCGACTTCCAAAAAAACACTACAAAGTGAAAAATAATTTTCATTTTGGAAGTCGGTGTCGTTGGTTCTGCATTTTGGGTTTTTGACACCGACTTCCGAAATGAAAATTATTTTTCACTTTGTAGTGTTTTTTTGGAAGTCGGTTGTTTTTTTTTATATAACATTTTTTATTTTTCACTTTTTAGTTATATCTACCCCAATCAAGTTCATATAAACACTACTTGCTATGTAAATATCAGTGACAGGAAGCTGCATCTGCGTTTATAGGGTACAGACGTGATGTTATGTTGTGCAATTGCCTAAACAATGCATACATATGCGATAGCAGCAATCGCGGTTGTTTTACTGGTATTAATTATTATTATAATAAAAAAAAATTATAACCTTTGTAGTGAGTACAGGCGTGATATTATGTTGTGTGATGGTGTAAACAATGCTTAGATATGCTATAGCAACAATCGCGGTTAATCTGCTGTTATTTATTGAAGGGTTCCCCCGATTTCTACAAGATCCCATCATCAGATATTGAAATGGTGACAATGGGACCACACGGGAAGCACCAGCTTTCAAATAAAAAAAGAATCATGAAAATCGGTTCACCCAGTCGGTTATTATGAGGTAACAAACATAAAAAAAAAAAAAAGTCGAATTGATAACCTCCTCCTTTTTTTGAAGTCGGTTAAAAATTTGATTTTTCTCTGCATCTCTTTTACCGCAAATAAACGTATTTTATTTTTTATCTACAGAATCCAGAATGACCAACAAACAGCATCTGTGAAGTGTTTTCGCAATGTTTTTTTTTTCTCCGATGACATAGAATAAATCATGACATATCTTACGATTAGGTTACTTCATGAAGACTACATTATTTCCTCAATCCATATTTTAAGTATAATCACCTTTTTAACAAAAACTCGATTTACAACATCTTCAAAAATTGCAAAATCGCAAAATACATTAATCACAGTAGCGGTCCTCAATATCCTGACAACGGCTGGAAGTGACAAACCAATTTATGTCTTATGTAGTGTCAATATAGTGGCGAGAGCTACGTTCTCCCGTGAAACATAAATCGAACCTGGCGTTTCATAGATGACATGATTTCAAAAATGTATCGAAACTTGATTTGTTTTGCCTCGTTGGTCTAGTGGTCGCAAGCGCTCTGAGCATGATCTTGGGTTCTATTCCTATGCTGGGAAAGAGTTATTGGGTTTCTCTATCCGGCATTTCGCAGTAGCAGCCCTGTGTCTAGATTTGTGCCGACCCCCGGACGTGACAGGGGACTTAAACATAACTGGCGAGATGTGGTACACCCACATCTGCCTCATCCTTCGAGGAAACAAGGCGCGAAGTTATGATATGTGTGTGTTCATTTATTTTGGTGAAAATGTATCTTAGTGTTTTTATGGTCACCTTAGTGCTGATAGCAAACTTATTTTCAAATTACATCTATTTGATTTGGTGTAAGAAAGAAAATACATTTATTTAACACAGACGTAAAAAAGTGTAAAGTCCGATGTAAGAAATTATCAGGAAAGTGTGCCTCACGGCTGCGCCAAAAAGGCCCAGTTCAGCAAAAATGCCAGACAACTGGTGCCTGACGCTGGTTTTCAGCTGGACCTGATGTGTGGGGTGACGGATGTATGTCAGTTTATGTATGTAAAATACTTTCTATGTTGAAAATATTTGTTCCTGAAATATTTCTACTGGGAAAAATGTAGATTGTAACCTTTTGACATTAACTAAAAATAAACTTGATTGTACATGAGTATAGGTACGTGGGGAAACCAGATCGCAGAGTCGAATTCCACACCTGTGTAGTGGGACCATAGTTTATCGTATTATTATAATCCACAGCTCAAATATTTTCTGACACAGTCTTCTCTATCTCAAAGCTAAAAAGTAACAGCCGCACGGTTTGATCTTCAAGGTTAAGCAGCGCTTGCCGAGGTCGGTCTCCTTGCCTCGGAAATCACGTTGTAATTTGCAGATCTTTGACAGTCTTTGCGGGTAGTCAAAAGTCCGAAAATCTAACAATCATTCTTGCCAAGAGGGGTCGTGTTACTGGGTTGTGGAGATCAGATAGGTTGTTGCTCCATGTAACATGTTCAGCTGCATCCGGTTAGACTAGAAGCCGATGCCGACCCCAACATAGTTGGAAAAAGGCTAAGTGATGATGAGTTTACTCTACAAAAGTGTGTCCAAATTCCTAATTGTATTACGAGTATATTAAGACTCTTTAATAAAACCGATCCCAATAGCTGCTGGGTAACTATTCAATTGCTTTATCGTAAAAAATGAAAGAAATCAATTCATTGTAGGTATTTTGAGCCTGTATCAATGTGGTTTCTTGTCTACTTCTCTACTAATTAAGACTATGACTCCTCAGAAACAAAAACCACATTCTCATCCAATAAAAGTTAAAATATCCTGAAACAAGCTACTTGATCATGGTGCGCGTGTAATGTCGTTAGTATATACACGACACTCGTGACACCGCGTCATGCTCGTGATATATTGGCACTGACACCCGACACCGCTCTAGCGACACTGCCGTACATCGCTACTTGTCGGCATCAACTTGATGGAACACCTTTTATTTTTCACGTTTTTATATACCCTGTAATGTTTGGAGCTTTATGGTTGGGGTAACTATATTGCTTAAGGGAGTTACGTTTCGTAAGTAGTTCTGGAGGATTTGGAGCATTTTCCTGATGGCTTTATTAAATGACTTTAGAAAATGGGTCTTCATCCTCTGGATCCTACGAAGGTCTACCTATGTGTAGGTACTCGTAAAATGGACACGATTCTCAAAAGCTGCTGAACCAATTTGCGTTTTGAAACGAGAAGTCTTCATTATCTTCGTTAACCGCTTCTTTTTCACCAGAAACATTGCAAAATTGCTGGAAAATATTTGTCAGACTATGTACAAACCTAATTACAGAAACAAATCATTTATCATTGGCTGACTATGGGCCGGGACCTCGGTAGTTGCTGCCTACCCCTCAGGAAAAAAGGGTGAGTATATGACTGAGAGACAGGTGTTGCGCGGGCGTCAATTAGTCATATGAAAGCTTTGTCGCTTTGACTGAAACCCTATGGCAGATCGTAATCACTGTGTACTAAACGTTGCGTTAGGCATTTACGGTTACTTTGAGTAGTTACTAGGTACCTGGTAATGAAAACAGCCATGTTTGTTTACAAATTATATTCTCATGTGGCACTAGGTAATCATGTAACTAAACAATAATTATCAATGTTTCCTAACGTTCAAAAATCCGTGTTCAGTAACGTTATATATTTTTGGGATAAAAGCAACTAGACGTAAAAACGTAAAGCCAAAGTGAAACATGAAACTCTGTTTAAGCAATTTGTTTTTCAAAAAGTTTATTTTCCGTCTGTTGTGAAAACTCTTCAGGATGAAACAAAAATACTGATTAAAAAAACACTATCCTGTAGTATATGTACAGTAGATGATATGGAAAGGGAGTGTCTACCGAAATGACGTGTAATAGAGAAGTATGGAATACGAAGACATGTTGCGCCGACCACAAATAAACTGGGGTAAGGGCAGAAGAATAATGATGATCATCCGAGACAGTAGCCGACCTCGTAATCGCTTAATCACTGTGACAGCAATTGCCAGTAAACTGGACCTTCACTAAGGTTGATATTACCTAACTGTCACATAGACAAATAGACCTTCTCATCAGCCTACTTCATCATCATGCTACAGCAGTCCACTGCTGGAGATAGGCTTCTCGAATTGCACGCCATTCAGCTCGATTCTCGGTGACTCTTATCCAGCTGCTGCCAGCCACCCTGCGAAGATCCTCGCTCCACCTGCCTGAGGGCGTGCTACCTTACGTTTGCCGATTCGCGGTCTCCACTCAACAACACGTCTACCCCAAAGCTCATCGGTTCTGCGGTTAATATGGCTATAAAGATATAATAAAATATATACATCAATATTTAAAACTCACCCGAATCAATCAATTGGATCAACAAGAGTTCACTCACATACAATACGTTGAATAAAATACTAAAAGTCAGTAAAAGTCAACAGTCGAGTCGTTTAGTAAATCATATCAGAGCTCCCAATAACAGTTTCCATAAAAATTGCCGATATTTACAACAGGTTTATGGCACCATAAACTAGCCGTAGGTATGTCGGCTGCCATTTGGACGCCACGTCACTTGTATGGGGTTTCTTGTTTAATAAAAACAACTTTTGATTTCGTTTTGTGATTAAATTTTTGGTCAAGTATCTAAGTAGTATATTGTATCTATCGGAGGCTTTATTCACAGTCAGAGTTCAATTAAAAACCTTTCGCAATACCATTAATTTCTATAGTACATACATAGGTATAGAATAGGTAACCACAAAACATCAGCAGACTCGGAATAGTCTACTTTAATTAAGGTACTAATAGAAACCATAAAACGTCTTCAATTTTATATTACTACCCTACGCTACTTTAGCTGCTTACTATTCCAAAGGTATGGTCAAAAGCAAGACTTGAAATACGAAATGCGCCCTTCTTGCTACGAAGTAAAGGCACCCCCACAGGGGTAAGCCCCGCACAGGGTTGACTGTACCTAAGGTACTCGCACTAAACGCTTAACATATGTTTAGGCAAAAGTTAGGGCCATAATCGGCACTGAAGCCGGCTCGCCGGTGGCGCCACCTGCACCACGGCGCACGTACTGCCGTAGAATAGAAATATCATTGAAATGTTGTAGAATGCTAGTTTACTTGTCATGGCCGCAAGGGTGGCTGAGGTTCTATTATATTATTTCCGAAGTCATGTTACCTGCTGTGGGTAGGTATGCAAACATTTGTAGTTACAGTTCAAATGAGAAATGTAGGTCATTAGGAAATTGAATTGTTTGCATTTGGAGTGCACGATTTTGATTACTATTTATACATATTTAAGTACTCAACGGAGAGCATGGGTATTTATTTCGGCACAATTGTGTTCAAAACAGAGAAGGAAAACATCTTGAGGAAACCGGCATGTCCTAGAACCAAAAAATCGAAGACCTCTACCAACCCGCACTGGGCCCGCGTGGTGTATTAAGCCCACTCCTTCTCACAGAAGAAGGCCTCTGTCCCAGCAGTGCTAATGTTTTGGGCTGATTATTCTAAATATTCAACTAATAATTTATATTCACAGATACTTATGTCCTAAAAGTTGTAGCATCACATATTTTCAACTAACTCACAGACTGTTCAACCGATAACATATCATATTATTTACCCATCTTTATACCCACTATCTCTATTATCCCCTACACATGATTCCCTGAACGCAATAACACGCGCGCTCGTTCCTCCCAGCGCGGCGCAGGCAACGGGTGCGCTTTACGCTCCTTTAAATTGGAAAATTGAACGAACCCATTGCCACTGAACCACCGGCTGCCTGCATACGGAACCCCTTTATTTTTCATATGTGATATCTGCGTCCCACGGACCCCTAACTCTGATAGACTAGGCACTTCATTTGGATTTGTCCGATAGACTTGTTCCTGCAAACTCGCTGTTTTAGACTTTCGAACCGTGAAAAAGCTTTTTTGAGATATAAAGTCTAAGCTGGATCGGCTTTGCGAATGTTAGTAGGATGGGTTGTTTGTGCCTTTTGGTACAGATTTCGTGGTTCGTTATCGCACGAAACACAAGCACTCATTGAAAGGTTCATGTTTAGTTTATAAAGTTACAGGTTGTCCGAACCAAATCTTTTGATATCGCACACCAAAGTCTGGGCAACTTAATAAGGAATCAAAAGACAGTTACAATTACCTACACAAAGTCAATATTTATTCATGGTTAAGCAAATATTGGTCCCGGAGTCTGGATTTGTGCCCGGTTGATAGCTATAGGCGCGCCTCCTATCACACGCCACTCAACCATAAATAGCGAATTTATTTGGTTAATACTACAAGCACACACGTGTACCGAGCCGGAATTAATGCCATAGCCATTTTCTACCAGTCAAACTTTGGGTGATGCAGAGACAGACAGTGGTACGTCCGAATTGTGAGAGTACCATACCTGCCCGTGCAACTCTGCCTATCCCGTCGGCCAACCCACGCGTGATGCTATGCTATGTAAACATAAGTTCTTCCACCAAATAACCTTCCAGGACATAGAAGTAAAGTGTTGTTTATTTCTTTAGTAACATAAACAAGCAGATCCTCCTTTAGCTACTTTCCACACCGCTTGTTCGGAAACTAGGATCAAATCACTTCTAACTTAATTACTGATAAGTAAGCCTATCACACAAACTAAAGTTTGTCCTCGAACGAGTTGTTACGGTCGGAATATTCGAGCTATGCTTATGTCTCTGTCCTAGACCTGAACGTAAGATGAGACGTTGTTGATGGAACAACACAACGCCTTTTTTCTTTGAAAAAACAGGTATTTATGTATTCGCGTATCCTGTAGTATTTTATTTCCAAACTTCGGTTCACGTTACGTCAATGAGGTCTCGACCCTTTGGACATCCTGTATGACGGGGTCGAGGTTTTTACAGTTACAAGGATCAGCATGAGAACGCTTAGACTATATACAATTTATACTTATATTGCCTGTCTTAATTTCATTCCAGAGAATTTCCTAACAGAAAATCCCTGCTCAACACGAGGGTAAGGAGGGCAAAGTATAGAGGGGGTATCGAGCACGTGACCTCACGCATCTCATTACCATACATCAATCCTTAGCCAAAAGACGACCCTTTGCAAATCACTCAGCTTCTGACACCCGCCGTACCTACCCTTATCCTGCCGATCTCATCAACTTGCAAAAATTTTTCGCTTAAGAGCACAGCAAACAAACGAATAAATATACAATAAATCGTTTATTAACCAAATAGTGTTCTTACATTTCCTTATAACTACAGTACAAATAAACTACTCCTTAAATTATTGTTACAAGGGAAACAAAATTTTAATATTTTAACTTGTGGACTTCACACTAAGTCGGGCCTGTCTCGTGGATTCCTTGAGAGTTTTTTTTTTTTTTTTTCTAAAACCATCGTATAACGTTTTATTACCAAATGAACTGTAGATAAAACCGCAGTTGTCTAAGGTTGCTAAAGTGAAGTATTCTCACAAAGAGAATGTTATTCTTCTGAAGGAAAATAACTCAAGTTTGAGGAGCGTCGATAAGCTCTCACCGCCCGAAGGCGTCATTTAGACGAGCGTTGAACTGCAACTTAAACTTAGTTTAAGA
Source organism: Eremobia ochroleuca (assembly GCA_949629135.1). Classification (NCBI taxonomy): domain Eukaryota; kingdom Metazoa; phylum Arthropoda; class Insecta; order Lepidoptera; family Noctuidae; genus Eremobia; species Eremobia ochroleuca. The sequence continues at coordinate 21,602,069 of OX451393.1, read as the reverse complement.
AAAGTGTTCAGTTTTCAAGAATAGACTATTCTATTCATATTAGACTATTCTTACACTGATTTACGTAAAACATATTACAGTAAAATTATGTTTCAAACATACTTTTTATTATAAGTAATCGAAACCCATCATTACCCTTGCAACACACAAACAGCACGCCTGTTATCCCCGAAGGGTTGGGCAGAAGTGTACAAAAAGGTAAATAGGGGAAAAAGGACTAAATCTGAATAATTGTAACAATAAACTTATCCCCAGCAGGTACCCGAGCGTACATATGTGTTAGAAAGAGAAATGTAAGTAACACAGTTTTGTCTCTGCATCACTCTAAGGTTGACTGGTAGAAAATTCCTCAGGCATTAAGTCCGCCTTTGTACAGTATTTTTTTTATTTGTGCATAAAGTTTTAATCACTACATAGTATAAAACAAAGTCGCTTCCCGCTGTCTGTCCCTATGTATGCTTAAATCTTTAAAACTACGCATCGGATTTTGATGCGGTTTTTTTTAATAGATAGAGTAATTCAAGAGAAAGGTTTATATGTATAATACATGCATAATATAGTAGAGAAACACTGATCATTTTAGGGGTTTCTAATGTAATGTCGTAAATAAACACATTTTTTTGCGCTTACATTGCAAACGCTGGCTTAACCCTACGAGATAGATCAATATAATGTACTACAGTATTGTACACCTTAAAAAGGTCTACAAAAAAGTCCGCGATGGCATATGTCTATCTCTTAGGGATAACCCACAATAACCATTTTTTATCCTATACTTTTTAAGAGAAATAATGGCTCTAAAATTATCAGTGCTTCTCTACTATATTATGCATGTATTATATGCATATAAACCTTCCTCTTGATCACTCTATCTATTATAAAAAACCGCATCAAAATCCGTTGCTTATTTTTAAAGTTCTAAGCATACATAGAGACAGACAGACAGCGGGAAGCGACTTTATTTTATACAACGTGTAACGTTAAATGCGCAAAACCAGAAAATAGTTTGATCAGAATAACCAGCAGAATTAATTGAACCACTTTTTAATATAGGTCACATTTTTCAAAAAATCTTCATTAAAAACGTTGCCGTGTCTATTTATTAATAGGTCAAGCAACCCAATGTCAGCGCGGCGCGGCGGCCCGGTGACGACTCCTCGCTCGACAAAGCGTCGTCGCAGACGCAAGAAACGATCAGAATGGCCAGTAAAACTAAAACAGCACATAAAACCTTTACATTTTTTTTAATGACTTATTTTCTTTTTGAAATAGGTCAATTGAATTAAAAATCAGGTGGGGTGTCTGAGGTTTTGCGCATTTAACGTTACACGTTGTACTATGTAGTGATAGTGATCAGCATTGCACCCGTGCGAAGCCGGGGCGAGTCGCTAGTAAATAATAAATAAAATAAATAGTAGAAGCTCCGCACACTGTTGTTGTTATAACCTCATCATTTGCCTAGCCTTTCCCCAACTAGGTTGGGGTCAGCCTCCAGTCTGACCGGATGCTGCTGAAAACCAGTATTTTACACGAAGCGACCTATCTGATCTCCACAACCCAGTTACTGGGTAGGTAATACGATACATAGGTATCGTATTACCTACCCAGGTATCGTATTACCTTTTACCATAGGGTAAGACTGGTTGTTGACACGTAACGACTGCCAAAGTTCCAGGAATGACAACCGGGAGCAACTGCTTAGCGTGCTTTCCGGGGCACGGGGGTTTTTGATATATAAATGGAAAATGGGTGAAAAAAACCCATCCACGGACCAACCGCGGCAAGCGCTGATAACCTAATTGATCGACCCGTGCGTTTGTTATTACTTAGCCACAAGTTGTTAAAACATATAACTCTTTTTTAGGGTTCCGTACCCAAAGGGTAAAACGGGACCCTATCACTAAGACTCCGCTGTCCATCCATCCGTCCGTCCGTCTGTCCGTCCGTCCGTTCGTCTGTCACCAGACTATATCTCATGAACCGTGATAGTTAGACAGTTGAAATTTTCACAGATGATGTATGTCTGTTGCCGCTATAACAACTAATAGTAAAAAACTGAATAAAATAAATAATTAACGGGGCTCCCATACAAAAACGTGATTTTTTATAGATAATTGTATGGAACCCTTCGAGCGCGAATCCGACTCGCACTTGGCCGGTTTTTAATTTGTATTTTGCGTTTCATAAATCCGAACTATTCCTAAATCTCGATGAGCCATATTATCAGCCGAGTATTTTACGATTGTACGATTTAATGAATAGGTCCCAATATTCCCAACAAATCAAACATCGTGCTGTCAGCCGGTGTGATAGACGGCACGGTTGGCGCAGTGGTTAAGCGATTGACTGCTGCGCTGCGTGTCGCGGGTTCGATTCCCGCACGGAACAAATATTTGTATGACCTACATGTATTTGTTCCGAGTCTGGGTGTTTTTCTATCTATAATATGTATGTATTTACAAAAAAAAAAAAATTGTATATAAGTAGTTTATCAGCCATCTTGTTACCATAACACAAGCATTAGGTTGCTTAGCTTGGGACGAATGGTGCTGTGTGAAATGTCCAGGGATTTATTATTTATTTATTATAACATAGCTGACACTTTTTACCTCTATGCTCAATCGAAGTCACTCACCGACTGACTGTAGCCCCCCCCCCCCCCCCCGCCACTCCCCCCGCTGCACTCCTAGTCTACATTGTTTATCCAACTACCATCCTCTTGCCTGAGATAGTGTTAAGGGGGTGTGTTCAAGTCATAAGTACATAGATACATATAGTCAGTTACATTATGTAATTCCAACTTTATTATTAGTATAGACATTTATTTAGGAGGATAAAATATATACATTGAATAAACTTTTAATACTAACTATAATAAAAAAACTATGAATATAAGAATCCTAACAAACTAAAATATGGCGTCGAAAAATTCCTCCAAATCGCTGTCGACTGGTAATGTACCCAAGAGACTGGCGGCATTGCCACATTATGTAGCACTACGCAGCCTCTGGCCGAGGTAACGGCCACCCCTACGGCCACGGCATTGTTTAGTCTGAATGTCAATTTCTGACAATGTAAGGGAAAATTAATTAGGTACTGTTTTAGCTAAGACCTACACTGTACTAATACTTATTTCAAATAAATTATTATCATTATGATAGTGTTCTATGTGAATACTGTCAGACAACTTCTAAACATAAGAATTGACTCCCGAAAGTCAATAATTAGGCAATCGTAAGCGCAAGCATGTTTTCTTGTCAACCATCGCCACTCGAAAACCTAAATAATGAAATAACTGCTTATTAAATCATCCTGCATAAAAATTAACACTCATTTGAAAATAAGTGTTCATATTAAATTTATTCTTTGTTGTCCTAAAAATCTTTAATAAGTTCGTCAAACTACCCCCAAGTGGCACAAACTAAAACTGTCAATAGCTGCTCTTAAACTTAAAGCAAAATAAAAACCAAACTGAAACTTTCCGAGCTCCTGCAAAGTTGCGAGCCATCGCCTTAAGGAGACTTTACTGATACCCCTACCCTCACTGTGCCCTACCTCACCCCCCCCCCCCCCTCCTCTCAAGACGTTCAAGTATCAGAGATGACATGAAAAGACACAATACTCCTGCACTATAATGAGTTTAGCACGAGCGAGAGAATTAAATCTGTTGTGTTGAGAAATGTAGGACACAACGCCGTGGTCTGCGAATAACAATGGATGTTCTGTAGTGTGCTGAAGACGACAGGACTATGTCCCTGGCCCGTATTACTGAACCTCACTCAAGACTCAAGTATTAATTTAAACTAATTTAAAGTAATTTGATTGGTTGAAACTAGTTTTAAGAGTACGGGCTCTAGTCATAGACGAATATCTATTTAATAAAAATCTTAAATTGATTCACAGCCAGTCAACAAAATCAAAATCAAAAGTCATTTATTCAAACTAGGCTGAGAATCAGCACTTTTCGAAAGTCAAAATTACAAAAGACAGTCCCCCAAAACGCCCGCCCTTCACCACTTCCTAGTGCTTTCGCTGGGAAGAAGAAGTGACGCAACAAACTCCCCAGCAGCACAGCTGTCTGTTCAGTTAGAAACGCACTGCCTAGACCGCTAGGTCTAGAAGCACGAATTTCCTGATTCAACGAAAGTGAGCTATAAACAAGGATTTAAAAAAATCATCCCTTAAACGCTTAAATATGTAGGTTAAATACCCACAACATTGTTGTCGATGGGAAATACCATCGGGCTAACGGCGTGTAGTAATGCTCCTGCAAACAAGAAAAAACTGAAAGATATCGAATTGCATCCAATGTCTACATTGCAGGCACTGGATGGAATTCTGTAACTTTCTTGTATCTTTCTTTTTAAAGATCTAAAAACTCAAAAAAAAAAACAGATTGTAAAAACTTTAAAAATTGCTTCTTTCTAAGTCAACCAATCCATCAATCTCTTCGAAGATCACGCAAATATTACAAGTTAAGGAATCAAATCCACCAACCAAAAACCACTGCCATAGGTACCGTTGGTGATGCCACCCGCGTCTCAGATCCCTGTTAGAGTCTTAGTGCTCTGCCTGCTCTGCTTATTTCAACAACGTTCATTAAATGCATGTGGTGTAATTAGTCAAAACTCACTCCGCTGTTTATTCAAAGGAGTTTTAACCACGAGCCACGAGCCACGACAGCTTCAGTTTCAGTGCTTCTTTTCATAAAACATGGCTTTTAACAGACTTATGTTTAACTGAAGTTAAATTGTACTAAATACATTCATACATAAACTCACGCCTTCTTTTCATGGGGGTAGGCAGAAACTACAGAACGCCACCTAAAATCCTTATACAACGTGTAACGTTAAATGCGCAAAACCTGAAAATAGTTTAATCAGAATAACGAGCAGAATTAATTGAACCACTGTTTAGTATAGGTCACATTTTTCAAAAAAATCTTTATTAAAAACGATGCCGTGTCTATTTATTAATAGGTCAAGCAAACCAATGTCAGCGCGGCGCAGCGGCCCGGTGACGACTCCTCCCTCGATAAAGCGTCGTCGCAGACGCAAGAAACGATCAGAATGCCCAGTAAAACTAAAACAGCACAAAAAAACCTTTACAATTTTTTTAATGACTTATTTTCTCTCTGAAATAGGTCAATTGAATTAAAAATCAGTTGGGGTGTCTGAGGTTTTGCGCATTTAACGTTACACGTTGTATATTCCTTTAGTTACGCTCATACATCTGGTCATACTCGCACGCCGATTGCGAGTATTACTGACTTTTCTGAAAAAAATCACCAAGAACGTATAGCTAGGTAAAGGTATATCGGACGGAATATCATTTAGCATTCTACTTATACTACCATAACAATAACAACAGAATTACAGACACGGGTGGTTCCAGCGCGACTGTCAATAAGTATTAAACCAAACCATTTGCAATAAAAACCTTTTATTATAACAATTTACTATCATAACAGAGCAAACGATGCATTAAATGGGCGAAGCAAATGAACTGCGAACCATAACGAAGCGGCGCCTCGCCGCCGCAACCGCACTAGTGTGGCTCGTCGACACACAGGTCGAGGCGACGGCGTCACAGAAGGGACAGGTACAGAAGGCCGGCTCAGTAATTAACCTCGAAAAAAGGCTCAGGCTCACGGTTCACGGCCTCGAGCATTGCGACTTACTACTTGACTTGCGTCGCACCATGAGTCACGTTATAGTCAAAATCAAAAGTCATTTATTCAAACTAGGCTGAGAATCAGCATTTTTCTAACGTCATAATTACAAAAGACAGTCCCCCAAAACGCCCGCCCTTCACCACTTCCTAGTGCTTTCGTAGTGTAGTCACTCGTGAGACGTGACATGCTCTAAATAATTTCTTTTAATTTTGTTTTCTACGCAGTCGCTGTCGCAAGACGCGTGTTGCTTGAGCGTGTGGATCGTGGCTACGGAGCTACGCATAAACACGACGACACATTATTGCACGAAAAGTTAACGCAATGCGCGGTCAGCTTATACCTACTGGAAAGGTAGGGGGTGTCCGGGGTCCCCTTATAGGTTGGTGCGTGGTTGTGTGGATAGCATAATCAGCCTAATGGTACCACTGCTGGGACACAGGCCCAATCTTTGTGAGAGGGACTGGGCCATAATTGACCACACAGGTCCAGCGTGGGTTGGCCAGTTTCTTCATGATATTAGCCTTCACCTTTTTGAGTGCGTATGGCAATCTTAAGCTTTAACAGACGAATATGCCAGCCGCGAGTGCGCCTCACTCGCTGTACGCAGACCCGCGTCTGTGTGCGAATGTATGGAGTTGCTGGTTGATTCTGTAAAAATCTCACCGTGAAAACCTGCGTGGAATGAGCTGTCTGTCATCCCACTGATGATAATGTTTTTTATGGTAATTCTATTCGATTCATCAGGATAAGACTAGAAAAAAAAAATACAACATTGAGATTCTGACTGAGTTACTGACTGAGTTACTGACTGAGTTCTGACTGAGTTTTGCTATTTTATTTTTGATAAATGATAAATGATTTATTTTCTGTAAGTAGGTTTGTACAAACACTTTTACATGTCAATCATATTTTTTTAAACTAGATGAGGTCGGCGTTTCCTATCTGACTACTCTGAGAAGAAAGGCCGAAACAAACTCAGAGGTCACAGTCTCTTTTAAAGTCCAGACATAATCTTGGTCAGATAATGTGAAGACCATGTAGATTAGTGTCTGAAATGGTCTTTTGAGTAAAGAACCACACAGATTGAGCGGACCTGTCCAGTCAGTGCACGCATTTGTCAAAAATCGTGCAGCTCAACTCAGAACTTGAGGAGCCTTACGATTCGACGAACAATACCAAGGAAAGGACATTTGGGTAGGCCGCATAAATGACTCAAACTGCCAGATCATGATTAAAACTAACTAAGAAGGAAAACCGAAAAAAAGAAATGACCCACATAGTCTTCACACTCACAGTAATAATAATAAAAATAAGATACTTTACAAAGTAAATATCCATGTCATTGTTTATATAAAATTCATCAATGTCAATGTGTATATAAAAATCCGGATATAATCTTTGAGGACCATGTAGATTGGTGTCTGAAGTGGTCTTTTGAGGAAAGAACCACACTGAGTGGACCTGTGCAGTCAGTGCACGCATTCGTCAGTAACCGTGCAGCTCAACTCAGAACTTAAGGAGCTCAACGATTCGACGAGCAATACCAGGGACAGGACATTTGTGTAGACCGCATACACCACTCAAACTGCCAGACCATGATTAAAACGGAAACAATGACCCACATAGTCCTCACATTCACAATAATTAAAATAATATAAGACTTTAAACAGTAAATGTTCAGGTCATTCTGTATATAAATAGATATTTAGAAAGAAAGAAAACAACAAAAAAAAACCAAAGTGTAAATCAGCAAAATAAAAAATAAACAACATTCACTGTCTAGACCTATTGGAGCAGCTCAATCCCAAGCTTTTTTGTCCTCAATATAGTCTTTTACAGTATAATAGGCTTTCTGGCATAGTTTTAGCTTTATAAAAGATTTGAATTTATTAATGCTTAGTTCTTGAATGTGGCTAGGAAGTTTATTATAAAAATGTATACATTGGCATCTAAACGAGCCACCTATTTTCTTGAGCCTTGTTGTAGGAACAACATATTTGTGTTTGTTCCTAGTATTTATATTATGGATATCACTGTATTTTTTAAACAGATTAATATTTTTATGTGCATACAAAAGATTATCATAAATGTACTGAGAAGGCACAGTCATTATATTAATCCCTTTAAATTTGTCTCTGAGGGAGTGTCTGGGACTTAATTTATAAATCGAACGAATTGCCCTTTTTTGTAAAATAAAAATTGTCTGAATATCGGCGGCATTTCCCCACAACAGAATACCGTATGACATCACACTATGAAAATAACTAAAGTAAACTAAACGGGCTGTCTCTAAATCAGTTAAGTCACGAATTTTCCTAACGGCGTATGCTGCAGAGCTAAGCTTTTTTGACAATTTATCTATATGGGGGCCCCATTGAAGCTTGGCATCCAAAGTTATGCCTAAGAATACTGTGGTATTTTCGGGTTTTAACTCATCACCCTTTATAAGAACACTAGTTTCTACTTTTCTAACATTTGGTATCGTAAACTTAATACATTTCGTTTTTTTTTCGATAAGAAGTAGGTTATTAACATTAAACCAGTTAACTACTTTTGCGAGGGCACTATTTATATTGTCAGTAACCAGCTGCTGACGTTTGAGTTTAAATAAAAGTGAAGTGTCATCTGCAAACAATACTATATCATGTTCGTCCCTTATGAGGTAAGGCAAGTCATTTATATAAATAAGAAATAAAAATGGGCCAAGAATTGAGCCCTGGGGGACCCCCATTTTTACTACAGATCCGGGACGAACACCACAAAATAGTAATGTTTGGTCAACTAAAATAATAGCGTTGAAATTATATAAAATCATCATCTGCCTGCCTTTTCCCAACTGTGTTGGGGTCGGCTTCCGGTCTAACCGGATGCTGAAGACAGAAAAAATTAAAAAATACAAATACAATTATATAAAATTATCAATAGAATTAGTATAAAAATATTATTAAAATCTCGAGTATGATTTTAAATGTATGCTTGGTCAATCCCTAGTATCAGGTGGGATGACACTGACAGCTCACTGCACGCTCACTTCACCTAAATTTTCACGGTGAGATGGTTACAGAATCGCACTGCGGGACTTTCTGAAAAAAGTGTGCCTAGCTGGTGTCGAAATTAAGAAGATATTTTAAATTCAATTTTTCAATGGTACATTGATTCCATCACGATGCACTGAGTGTGACTATTCGATATATAGGCGCAAGGGTGGATAAGGTGTGGTGATCAGTGAAATGAGACAAGTGAATTTCATAGGTAAAATGCACTTGTAATCAATTAATACGACGGACACACATAAACACAAGAAAAGACAATAGCGTAACATACGCAAAGGAGTTTTTCACAATAACTTATGAGACTAATACAATACACGTTAAGACTGGATTCTAATGCTAATTACCGCGAGTAGACCCGGGAGTCGAGCATAGGTAGCTTTCGTGTGGTCTTACTCGACCGGTGATATTTTACGACTGACTCATAATTCCAGAGTGGGGTATATTTATACTCGCCCATTTTTCTACGATTTCTTCTAGGGATCAGGTCGCTGCTTGTCGAGCGCCCAGGGCACGCCCAGGGCGGCAGGTACGAACCTGTCCGTTTCAATACGAAAGATGATGCAATATTATTTAGCCAATGAGCGGAGGACAGGTACGAACCTGTCCGTTTGAATACGAAAGATGATGCAATATTATTTACAAATTACGTCACCGTGAAGCGGTATTTAATAACAAACATAAATCCTTTAGGAGGCGATCTATTCTATTATTACAATACAAATCAGTTCTTTTATAATCTTATCGGGTACATAGGCTAGGTACTACATACAGGGTAAGTGGCTTGTTGTGCTCCCTAACAATCCCACCCCCAGTAAGAGGGTTCAACCGATTACTTCTCCGTTCGTAGGAAGTACAACAACCTTGACAACGGGTCGACGCAGGACCCCATGATTTGTTCTAACGTCTACTACTCGTATAATAGAGTCCGCACCGGAATAGACACTTTTTATGACCCCTCGGGTCCACTGGTTTACCTAGATCGGTAATTAAAACAACATCCCCCACTTTCACGTTTGGCACGTTATTTGCCCACTTATTTCTTTGCTGCAGCGTCGGTAGGTACTCGCGCAGCCATCGCCTCCAGAAGAGGTCGGCCAGCGCGTTCACACGTCGCCACATGCGGCGGGAGTCGAGGTCGGTGGCGTGCCCACGCGTACACGGAGCATCTCCTGCGGCAGTGCCCAGCAGGAGATGATTGGGCGTCAGCACCACCGGGCGCTCGTTGTCGCTGCTGATATAGGTGAGAGGCCGGCTGTTTATGATTAGCTCGGCCTCTGCGAGGAGGGTGTAGAGTACCTCCTCGCGCGGAGCACGCTCTCTAAGCGTCGCCTTGAGTGCGTTTTTAACTGGACGCACCAGTCGTTCCCAGCACCCGCCCATGTGAGGGGATGCCGGGGGGTTGAAGTGCCAGGCGATGCCACGGCCCGTGGCATCGCTCTGCACCTTGTCCTGGTCCAGGTCGCGCAGGGCTGCGCGCACGGTGGATGAGGTGCGTTGCCTGCGACAGCGCTCTGCGAAAATTAGCACACGCGCCACAACATGCAACGCGCGCGTCCATGTCGGCAGCCGCTCATGTCGCAGCGGCGGTTCGGTCGGCACCCCAGCCGCGTGCACTCGTTGTACTCTTTCCATGTGTGTGTAAGCCACCGCGTCGAGGTCGACGCCCGTCGGCCACTCCTCCTGTGGACATAAAAGAAACGAGGGCCCCGACAGCCACTCGTCACCGTTATTGGGCCAGTCCGTACGGGTGGCCTTATCAGCTGGGTTCATCGCAGAGGAAATCCAGTACCAGTCACCTCGTTGTGACTTGAAACCTATCTCCGCTAGGCGGTGGGACACGAACCTTTGGAATTCTAAAGCGTCGGAATTAATCCACTTTAATACTGTTTCGCTATCTGTCCATAGGTATTTAGTACTTATCGGAATACCTATCTCTTTCTCTACTGTGTCGGCTAGTCGACATGCTAAGACAGCGGCTTGTATCTCTAAACGGGGAACGGACACAACTTTCTGTGGCGCAACTCTAGCCTGACCGGTAACCATGGCTACCCGTCTCTTCCCATTCAGATCTGTCCCCGCTAGGTAGGCTACTTGCAGTCTGTCGCGCAGCTCCTGAGAGTTGGTGACCCACCCCCGTATGACAAACCCGCCCTTGGCGTGGATGTGGGTCACCTCCTCGACTAACTTGCTGGCCGGCTCGACAGACCACGTACTGTCCAAGTAGTCACCCACGTAATGTTTGCTATGTATAGCTGCTACTGCCTCGGGGTATATATCTTTAAACTGAGCGGCATTTTTATTTAAAACGGTTCCATTACGAGTTGCCGCGGCGTCAAATACTAGCCTTAATTTCCCGGACTTATTAGGGTTCATTACCCCAAAGTGGGGTAAATACCATATAGGGTCATAATTGACCGCGCCTTCTACTTTACTGGCGTACCCTTCCTCTATCAACCTATCTATCTGTGCCGTGTAGGCAGCGGCGTACACAGAGTCTCTACGTAAGCGGCGCTCGATACCCGCTAGACGTTGACGCGCTTGTTTATAGTTATCGGGTAGCTGTGGTTCGTCCCGACGCCACAACAAACCTACTTCCCAGGCGCCACTATCTGTCTGGCGACTGGTGGTATCCAGAATACTTTTCGCTCTTTCAATGTCTTGGTGCGTCCGAGGCACCTCTGAGATACCGATAGCCTCTAACTCGAACTGTTTTTTCACAATATTATGTAAATCAATGTTTAAGTCGACTACACAATGACCAATTTGGTCACTAGTGTGACTGCTACCCACAGGCCCGTGCACCACCCACCCTAGACTGGTTAACGAGGCAACTGGCTTACCTGATTTCCCTCGTCGAATCTCCTGGCTGGTCAGCAACTCCCAGTTGTCCTGCCCCAGCAACAGCAGCGGCCGGGCACCTCTCATTTCTTCGCAACCCAAGTGGCGAAGGTGGGCGTGCTCAGCTATCAATGCAGCTGGCACTGTCTGAGTAGGCAAGTCCAATTTCTTTAACGTACGACACTTCACTTCATAGGATTGTCCGTTCGGCCCGCGCACCACTATGTCGATCACCCGCGACGCTCTATCCACGATCTCTTGACCGCGCGCACTACGTAACACTAGCGGCACTTGTTGACCTTTGACGTCCGTCGCTAACGATTCATCTAATAGCGACACTGTGGCTCCGTCGTCCAACAGGGCATAACAATCCTTATCTTTGCCGTTCACTGTTACACATACTGGTATTATCTTTAGCAACGCTTTTCCATTATAGTCACTTACATTGGTGACACTTTCACTATTTACTTCAGTATGTAATAGTGTATGATGCGGATAATTACAAGCCGAGCATTTATTTGCGCGGCAAAAGATCTCAAAATCAAAATCAAAATCAAAAGTCATTTATTCAAACTAGGCTGAGAATCAGCACTTTTCGAACGTCAAAATTACAAAAGACAGTCCCCCAAAACGCCCGCCCTTCACCACTTCCTAGTGCTTTCGCTGGGAAGAAGAAGTGGCGCAACAAACTCCCCAGCAGCACAGCTGTCTGTTCAGTTAGAAAATATACTTGACTGAATACAATACAAGGTATGCAAAGCAATTAACATTACAAGACACAGAACGCTAAATTAAATTATTTGCCATATGTCAGCTAGCAACGCCAATATACCAAGAAATACAATAAAAAACTATACGTACTCAAGCAAAAATTAATAAATGGAAATTAAATAAAAGCCTCCAGGTATAAAGGGCGTGACCGCTAACATATTTATGCAATGCTGGGTTCAGTTTACATAGCTGTCGCTTGAAGTCATAAATGATAAACTAGGACCATAAGGAAACTAAATAAACAAGTTATTAATAATGATAACAATGATAAAACCATGGTCAGCAAGACGACCAGTCACCACAAGCAGCACCCGTTCACGAGCATAACGCAAAGGTCAGCCATTACCCCCCTCGCCATATTTGAGGGAAGGAGACAACCCGACCCCCGACGCTACCGCAAGCAGTGACATCTAAGGGAGCATGACGAACTTGCTGCCGGTTGCTCAGGTAAGAATAATATGATCAATTGTCGAGGTCACTAGCTAACCACATATTGCAATCAACTCATTAGAAAACATTGCAATGGGTTGATTATGTCAATAATAAAATTAAAATTAAATTAAATTAAATTAAACTGATTTGACTTACACAGCCCAATAAAAAAACAATTGTATAATGAGCTCATATAACCTATCAGTAATTCTTTGTAAATTAATTCTGGAGAAAGAACATAAACATTGTCTTGAGTTAATCAGGGCGACCAACTATTCTTATCGTTTAAGTAGTCGTTGATAGAATAGTATGCCTTTGAACAAAGGTTAGATTTTACTTGAGCTTTAAATGCATTAAAAGGCAAATCTAGCAAAGAAGAGGGTAGCTTGTTATAAAAGGCTATACCAAGACCAACAAATGAGTTATGAACCTTATGAAGCCGGTGAAAGGGAGCACGTAGTTTGTCCTTATTTCTGGTGTTAACATTGTGAATATCACTGTTTTTAGTATACAAGTGTATATTTTGCCTAATATATAAGATGTTGGCAAAGATGAATTGTGATGCAACCGTGAGAATACCAATATCTTTAAAAAAATCTCTTAGAGAAACTCTAGCACCTAGCTGGTAAATTGCTCGAACAGCTCGTTTTTGAAGGACAAATATATTTTGTATATCAGCTGCTTTGCCCCACAGCAGAATACCGTAGGACATTACGCTGTGAAAATAACTAAAATATACTAAACGAGCTGTATCAACGTCAGTGTACTGTCTTACTTTCCTGACGGCGTAGGCAGCCGAACTGAGCCTTCCTGCTAGGCTCGATATATGTGGTCCCCACTGAAGTTTGGCATCTACTGTTATTCCCAGAAAAACTGCCGAACTCACAGTTTCAAGCGCCTCTTTATCTAAGACGATGTTGGGTCCTAGATTTCTAACATTCGGTAAGGCGAACTTTACACATTTCGTTTTCTTGGCATTGAGAACTAGGTTATTTGACGTAAACCAATCCGTAACTATTGAGAGTGCACTGTTTACGTCGTCAAAATCTTGTCTATTCCTATCTACTTTAAAAATAAGAGATGTATCATCAGCAAACAGTACAACGTCACAGATTCCCTTTAAATGGAATGGTAAATCATTAATATACACTAAGAACAAGAATGGACCCAGTATTGAGCCTTGCGGTACACCTAACTGAACTGGTAGCGCGGAAGATTTCACACCATTAACATCTACACATTGGAACCTATTATGTAAATAACAATTTATTACGTTGAGAGCTTCGTTTTGGACACCGTAATGACTTAGTTTACGCAAAAGCGTGTCATGGTGCACGCAATCAAAGGCTTTGGAAAGATCACAGAAAACTCCGATAGCATTTTGCGAGCTCTCCCATGCGTTAAATATGTGTTTCAGCAAAGCAACACCCGCATCTGTAGTCGAACGACCTTTTGTAAAGCCATACTGTTCATTATGAAGGAGGCTATTTAAATTAAAATGTCTTAGCAACTGCTTGAGTATTAATTTTTCAAATATTTTGCTAAATGTAGGTAAGATGGAAATAGGTCTAAAATTACCAACGTCGTTTTTATTACCTGATTTAAACAAAGGTATGACTTTACTACTCTTCATGAGGTCAGGAAAAATTCCTAAATCAACACATTTATTAAAAGTAACAGCTAGATAGGGGGCTACGATGTCTATTATATTACTTAAAAGTTTAATGGAGATGCCCCAGTAGTCACCGGTGTTTTTAGACTTTAGTAGGTTAAAAACATTAACTACATCATGTGGGGTTACATGTTCGAAACTAAATAAACGAATACATTTAGGTACACTACTATGCAAAAGGGTTTCAGCTTTAGACGGGGACGAATTTAAGGAGCGAGTCGTAGTTATAGGTATGTTGGCAAAAAACTCATTAAAAGCTTCAGCTACGTCAGCGGCTTTATTAACTAATTTATTATCTACCAGAATCTCAAGTAGTTTTTCTTGTTTAACCGATTTACCAGTTTCATTGTTAATAATTTTCCAAGTCGTTTTTACTTTATTATTAGAATTTTTAATAACATCGCTTAAAAATTTCGATTTAGCAAAAGCACTAATCTTTTTAAATAATTTTGAATAATTTTTGACATACTCTAGGAAAGGAGTGTCAAACCTGTATTTTTTCAAACCATATAACTCGTATAGTCTCGCTCTACTTTTATAAATACCCGGAGTAGCCCATTGGTTAAAGCCAACGGAGGATCCATTAATATTAATAGTTTTGGTCTTGAAAGTAGATTGGTACTCTTTTTGCACAACATCAAAAAGGGCACCATAAATTTCATTAGGATTCTCGTGTTCTACTATAGATGGTGTAATTCTATGAGCTATATTATTTTTAAACATTTTGCAACGGGCAGCTGTATAAGGCCTGCATTCAATTTTACGCGACTGTTTATGTAATGGCATGGGGAAGCTAGCTAATAAACCACAGTGGTCGGACGTTAAGTCAGTTAAGACTAATTTGTTTTTGGCATCAAAAACACTAAATATATTATCAAGACAGGTTGACGAAGATGCCGTGATTCTAGTAGGTTCAAAAAACAAGTTAATTAAATTATAAGACTTAAACAAATTGAGGAGTCTAATACTTAATGGAGTAACATCTAAAATATTAATATTGAAATCTCCGCATAAAATAATACTTTTGTTACTTGATTTCAACCTATTGAGAGAATCCTCCATTACCGATTCAAAACTAATAAAATCCCCAGAGGGGGGTCGATAAACGCAAATTATAATGTATCGCTCAAGTTCAACACAAGACAACTCTATAGTGCGCTCGATTGAAAGATTAACTAAATCTAAACGTTGCTTACATTTCAACTTGTTTGAAACAAGAACTAAAGAGCCACCGCGAATAGCACTTTTTCTCACAAATGCACTCTGTACGGTAAAGTTATCATCATTGATAAACACTACTTCATGTTCTTTCAACCAGTGTTCAGTCAAACATAACACCTGAACATCATAGTTCTCCATAAATAAACTTAACTCTAGCTCTTTGCCGGACAGACCCTGCATATTTTGATGTACAACATTCAACATATGTGGCTGACCCGTTGTCGCATCTTTCCATGTTTCTTCACGATACACTTGAAACATAATCTATGTTGTTTCACATGGTCCCAGCGGTCATTGACCTTCAGTTCTTTAAACTTTTCACACTTAGTTAAGTTGTGCACCTGCCCACATAGAGTACATTTATCTATAAACGGCTTCGTAGATTGCTCGCTCTCTGTAGATGTAACATGAACCCTTTGTATGTTTCTGGGTGGTCTATGTGCTGACATGTTGCCTCGTGGCTTCACTGTATTATTTACATTGTTAGGTACATCTACACTCATCTGTAAGTAATATGAGGTGGCTCTGGCTAGGTGGCTCAAAAACTCCGCGAGTATTTCTAGGCTCGGCGACACTCGCACATCTATGCCCTGGTTGGTAGCCAAACCCATTGCAAAATCTCCGTATTGAGCACGTTGTATAGGTGTAAGCTTATGTAATAATTCACTTACCAGTTGTGGGTTATTTAGGTATCCGTTTGCCTGTACACTTCTTAACAATGATACACAATTTCGCACTGTAGTGGAGAACTTCCTAAGTTCGCGGCCACTTTCTGTTACTTTAGGTAACGCACGCACTTTTCTTAGGGCACACTCAAGCACTAGGTTCGGATGCCCGAACTCTTCGTCTAATGTTTTCATGATTTCTGACGGGCTAGTTGATGTTCGTAATAGGTCCTCCACTGCTAACTTAGCTTCCCCCTGTAGTGAGGTTTTTAGGCGCGCTAGGTTCTCGTGTGTTTTAAAGTTGTATAGGGCTGTCGTATCGTAGTACATATTCTTATACGATAGCCATTCCGCTGGGTCTCCATTGAAGTGTGGCAGCTCGTATGCTTGCCTCGGTACCGGTCGCGGTCGCGCCATGTTCGAGATAGCGTCCGCGAGCTGGTCTATTTTCCTGTCACGTGACCTACTTCTATCCGTGTCGTCGTTGTACGTGTTCTCCCACTCAGGTGCGTCTCTACCCGGCGCTTCCCTAGGCGGCGCTAGCGGGGCGCTCGCCGTCGCGACGGGCGTAGTGAGGTACGTCGGTTCACGAAACTGTACTGCGGCGGGCGCACCCTTCTGTCGGAGCGCGGGTGTATATGTGATCGGCGGCACTGACACTGGTACATCGCGGGGTTTCACGTACACAGATTCTAATCGCGGCGGCGGCGGATGGTCGGACATGTCGGGCGCGGGCACTACACTAGTTACTGCGGGAGTCGTCTCTGAAACCCAGTCTTCCACTCGACGTGTTGTTCCTTCATCGTCTGATAAGTCTTCGTCGGCTGCGGCGTCTATCTCGGCTAGATCTGCTTCCAGCTTCTTCTGTATCAGGTTCTCCTTCAGGCGCACCAATTCCTTCTGAGCCTCGTACTCAACCCTCCTTCGAAGGAAGTCGGCACTCTTCTGACCGCTCTTCGAGGAGACGTGGCTCGTCGTGGATCTTACCCTCTGTACATTCACCGACCTCACTGGCGTGGCTATTTCACGGTGGTCGGTTACACGACCGGGGCCAGCCAGTGGGGTCACAGGGGCAGGAAACGTCGACGTTGAGGGTGCTATTGACGGCGAACCGGGTGCCATTTCAGACGGCACCCCAGAGTCAGCTTCTAGGCCGCGACGCTTGTTCATCTCGACCTCCAATTTACGCAGTTTGCTCCTCGTGATTATCGCACTATGTTCACTCATCACTAATCACCACCAATCCGGCAGCGAAGGACCAAATTATTCGATATATAGGCGCAAGGGTGGATAAGGTGTGGTGATCAGTGAAATGAGACAAGTGAATTTCATAGGTAAAATGCACTTGTAATCAATTAATACGACGGACACACATAAACACAAGAAAAGACAATAGCGTAACATACGCAAAGGAGTTTTTCACAATAACTTATGAGACTAATACAATACACGTTAAGACTGGATTCTAATGCTAATTACCGCGAGTAGACCCGGGAGTCGAGCATAGGTAGCTTTCGTGTGGTCTTACTCGACCGGTGATATTTTACGACTGACTCATAATTCCAGAGTGGGGTATATTTATACTCGCCCATTTTTCTACGATTTCTTCTAGGGATCAGGTCGCTGCTTGTCGAGCGCCCAGGGCACGCCCAGGGCGGCAGGTACGAACCTGTCCGTTTCAATACGAAAGATGATGCAATATTATTTAGCCAATGAGCGGAGGACAGGTACGAACCTGTCCGTTTGAATACGAAAGATGATGCAATATTATTTACAAATTACGTCACCGTGAAGCGGTATTTAATAACAAACATAAATCCTTTAGGAGGCGATCTATTCTATTATTACAATACAAATCAGTTCTTTTATAATCTTATCGGGTACATAGGCTAGGTACTACATACAGGGTAAGTGGCTTGTTGTGCTCCCTAACAGTGACAGACGTGTTTAATATTTAATACATATTATAATAATAAAATACTTCATCCAAAACTTACACGTAAATAATCTTGCAGTTAAAATTTAAACAAATTATGCTTAAATAAATTGTTAACTCTGTATTTATTTTGTACTGAAAAATTTATAAATCTGTGAAATTATTGATAATAATTATGTATATTATAATTTGTTATTTGTAATTTATAGATTTCGCAAGTAACCAGTACTAACTACTAATACATACCTACGTGATTACGAGAACGATGAGTTAATGTTCGCGTCGAACGCCACGCCCACATTGCACACATCGTTTCGCATAAATGGTCACGCACAGCTTGACATCACACAGGTATCGTTCAGTGATTTTGTGTTTACAAAAGCATGATTGTGCTTTATTATCTACAAATATTACACATGCAATGTGCAACAAACGAAATGTGTTAGAGAAAATTTGGCTAATGTAGCTATTATTATCCATTAGTATACTGTACACGCAAAAAAACGATTACCGACTGTTCGGCAGAATGTCGATACTCCTTCTTATTCAAAGAACTCTTCTTCGTCGATGTCGATGGCACAGCATTGAGTGGAATTTTGTGGGCCCAAAACTTCGCCACTTCAACGGTATGGTGGCAGCGCAGAGGTCACGTTGGCTTCAATTTTTAGGGCACAGGGGCAGGATATGAAGTAGGACATAGTTTGTGACATAACTCCACATCCACACCCTGCTCCCATACCGTCAAAGTAAAGTAGCCCCACTTTACGAGGTTGCCATGACACCTTCCCACTTGGGTTTGGAGGCGAACAAGTTTACCATGGCTTAGAAATACATGCATTTACGTAGTCACCAGTGTTCAGAGAACCGTCACAGGGCAGTTCTAATCACAGTGGGAACCGCAAGTCCACTCAGTAATATTGCAGGTATATTTTAGACCCAAAACGTGTTTAGCCGCTGAAGCGAACCGCGGCTGAACGGCAGAGCGTGGCAAATTTTACCGCAACTGCAGGGCTGGCTCTTATAGAGAATTACATTTTAAACACGCAAATTGATAAATGAAATTATATAAAAAGACTCATTACCATTCCACACTGCATTTCACAATGTCTTATCATATAATATTATCTCAACATTATATTCGTTTAAAATGTTTACAAGCCGATTTTTCAATCTCCGTTAGAAAACTTTTGTATAGAAAATATGCCATGCCGCGGTACTTATACTTCAGATGAAAGCTATGTGGCGATTGAAAAATAGCCCTAAAACAAATATTGCCTTTGGAATAGCCTGTTAAATAACATTTGTTTAGCAGCGCAATTATGGTGATAATTTAGACGACTGCTCACAAGAGAATATGCAATCTATGGCCTCATACATGCTGACAGATAATGAGGGCACTAATTGTGTAGAGTAGTGATATTTTATAGCCGCACCGTGTTCAGCGCGAACACGGCGCGGATAATTATACTGCTCAAATAGGGATGGCTCTAAAAATTGATGGAAATACTTCTATGGGATTTTATGGTTTTAATTTTCACTCGATTTAATAACAATTTGGCCGCTTTTGCTTTATTGATCTCAAGCTAACGGTATTACAAGAAACTTGCAATGAAATTATCGCTGCAGTAATACACATAGTGAGGTATCAAAAATAGTTGTATGGTCTAAAATTCGGAAAAACCCTTGGAAAACATTTTTACGTATCTACAAGAAAGGTCATTATAAAATCACGGCTGGCGACTTTTAAATAACGAGTCTAGAATAATGAGACATATAATAACAAGTCTTTATGAACATCGCACATAGCTCGAATATTTTCCTGAAAAGTGCAGAAAAGAGTCCCCGCGGTGCAGTCGTGGTAAATAGAAACACAGAATGGAGGGTCGTTATCAAGATTAAAATTGCAGAGTGATATCTTCAGACCGGTCGTCCTCGTTTATCAACACGTGTTGGCAAAGCTGAAATGAACGAGTAATTACATTATTTTTTTAATTTTAATTAAGGATAATTAATGAGCGATGGTGGCACAGCAGTAACGGCCCCGACTTATGAGTCGTGTTCGACTCGTGTTCGAGTCGTGGTCGTGGGCAAATGTGACATCAACCAACCCGCACTAGACCCGTGTGGTGTTACGGCCGAGTCCCTCTCACGGAGAGGAGGCCGGTGCCCCCCCCCCCCCCCCCTCAGCGACACTCAAAGCAAATGCGAACGTACTTAAAAATACGCTACTGACATGTCACTTAAAGCTCACTCTGGTGAGATTTCTACAGAAGACATCAGCTGGTTTTCTGACGACGGTCTACTGCTACGTTTTTTACTATTACCCAAATTCAAACAGCTTTTATCAGCAATATTAAAACTAGTCTTACAATTTATTTAAATGAAAGGCTTAGACATCAGAAATCTCCAGATTGCATCTCCCACCAGGCTTTTCCATCGATCACGGTCCTGAGTTTTTCTCCTCAATGTCCCGCAGTAGTTTTCAAGTCGTCTAACCATCTTTTAAATGATCTTCCTCTTTTCCACTTTCCTTCTCTGAGATACCATTACGTTACTTATGTGGCCCATCTTCTGTTTTCAATATTAGTATTAGTAGAAAAACAGGCATTTTATTCTCCTACTCCTAATAGCTCGTTTGCCACCCCTGAGCGTATAACGGCGCTGTTCGCATATCGATTATGCATTCGATTCGGCGAGTGCGGCGCGGCGGGTGGCGGGTGGCGCGGTCACTGCGTTTATTTACGCGACACCACGCTGACAGCTCGCCCTTGTTTACTTATGTCTTTGAATTGTTTTACTACACTTGTACACTGTGAGCATGACTATTTAATGAATTTGGTAAAGACTTTTAATTTTCAAAAGCTAAATGTTCATTTGTTTTAACTAAAGAAAAGGTGCCAGTTGAGGCCGACCACGGAGCAAAGGCGGGACGAGTTAAAAGAGATGAATTCACATCAGCGGGATGTGATAGCTTATTGTAACTTAGGCAGACGGGCTTATGGTTTAATTCCAGGGTTATACCTGGCAAAAAATAGGTCAACCTTCTTTTAAACCGTTGAAAAAAAGGACGAAAAGAGGTTTTTTTTAGGTTTTACCACGTATAACATTTTGCAGACTAGTCCATTTTTTATAGTTGAGAGAGAGAGAGAGAGAAAGAGCTTGAAAAAGGCTGTAGCTTACATAATCCACAATACCTACCAAATGCCAAACAATTGATCACAGCAATGCCTTGAGCTTTTGTTGTAGTTCAGCCGTGCGATTCTGTAACCATCTCACCGTGAAAGCTTGGGTGAAGTGAGCGTGGAGTGAGCTGTCATTCGCTAGGGATTAACACTATTAAGTGTTCACTTCACTTGTGATTTCACGGTGAGATTTTTACAGAATCGACCGGCAGTTGTCAATATACGGTCCATATCCAACAGTACATATTTTTATTTATGATTTCCGAGTACTAATCCTAATCTCAGCACCGCCTTGACGAGAGTTTCCGCAGTGTAATCAGAGTGTCAGGGCAGTGTCAGAACACTCGAGAGCTAGATAAATTGAGTGTCAGCGTGCATCATGGTGACTGACGTACGATTAAATATTTCCGGTCAGCCGCTGTGCGTGTGTGCAGTGGGGACATGTTGGCGTACAACTTAGGAGGTTGTGTTAACCTGTGTTGAAGGATGTGGTTTCCCATCTGTGGACGATGTGAAAGGCAATGGAATAACGATAAGGGTATGAGCAGGAGCATCTTTTTAAGCAACAGAAAACTGCGATCAATGACCGATATTCCAACCAGAATGATTAGATATGTTAAGTTTCTCTTGGCTCGGGAAAATAGGTGGCTCGTTTAGATGCTAATGACACGTTTTTATAATAAACTTCCTAGCCACATTCAAGAACTAAGCCTTAATAAATTCAAATCTTTTATAAAGCTAAAACTATGCCAGAAAGCCTGTTGTACTGTAAAAGACTATATTGAGGACAAAAAAGATTGGGAATGTTGTTTATTTTTTATTTTTTTAACACGCTTTTATTAGTTCCACCTGTATGTTTGTTTGTTTGTATGTAACTGACTCGTTTGGGCTACATTTTGCCCCACTTTAAGCGGTCAGATTTACTTTAAACGTTGTAGACTTATCAACGACCGACGCCAATACAATATTTTGATAAAAAAAAGTTGAAAAAAAAATAGTTTAAAAAACAAAAAAACACGCTTTAATAGCATATCGAAATAAAAATCAGAAAATAACTTTTAATTTATATTTTATTCAACTGTTATAAAAAGTATACTAACTCAATATATTTCAATAATTTTCAAAAATTCTAAAATAAAAATAAAGTTATGAAAAAAAAATTAATTTCATTGTAAAAAGCGTGGCGTGCTTTTTATCATGTTTCTACACTAACTCTACATTTACAAATAACTACTAATAATTATACTATAATAATAATTTTACAGGATGTTTACCAATTCTGAGCACACGAAAAAAAAAATCAGCTGTTTCATACATTTTGGTCAAGTAGGTATTGAACTTTTGTATTAAACAGTTGATTTTTTTCGTGATTTCAGAGTTGGACCCTTAGTGAAAGTCGTTCATAGTCATGAGTAGAACACCCTGAAAAAAAATTGGAGCCTGTAAAAAAATCATCCTGTATATTTACAACAACCAATATCAAGCAGCCGACGCTTTTTTTAAAATGAAATTAATTTTCTTCAGTTTGTTTCGGCCTTTCTTCTCAGAGTAGTCAGATAGGAAACGCCGACCTCATCTAGTTTAAAAAATATGATTTATATGTAAAAGTGACTGTACAAACCTACTTACAGAAAATAAATCATTTATCATTTATCTTGAATCCTTGATTGCAGCAATCTGTTTTCGTGTGTTTATTCTTACCTTAAAAAAAAATTGTTAAATGTCTTCTATCCAGTTTTCATCCTTCCACTGAACAATGCATCTAGAGGCTACATAATTATAATAAGTCTTTATCACGGAAATACCTGTTAAGGTTAAATGAACAAAGTATCAATACAAAAAGAATGTTTCATTCAATCGCTACAGACGTGTCCAGCCATAGAACAGGCGCCTGCAACATACATAGTTGCGTAGCATTGCTGTTTATTTGTGAGTAAACTTTCATGGCTCGGATATGACTATGGTGCAGGTAACGGCGGGCTCATACGAGAACACTTTCCTGTTTCCAATTCGACTACAAAAAAGTGCCCTGTATCCCGTTGCTAGGGATTACCTTATACATAGACCCTTCGTATGCCGTAAGATCCACGCGAGAAATAATGGCTTTTTAATTGTTTCTGTTATTACGACATTAAACCAGTTAAAACAGCTCTGCTGCGAGCGTAGAGAATACAGTGTGTGAAATACACTGTTATAAAGGTCTATAAAAGAGTTTCAAAATATATTTGCAAAGAACGTCTAGAGATTCATTCAGATACATCTCTAAGCGATTACAGAATTCTTATACATAATTTAAGTGTGCGCGCAAAGCGTTGAAAACTACATAATTTATTATGACAACTGGCGGCCCGTCTGAACAAGACTTACTAACTACGGCTAACCCTATTGTGTGTGTGTCCAGGGTAACAAAACAGAAACAAAACCTAGCGGTACGGCAACAAAACGTAACGCAAAGGTAACAAAAAGTAACGTACACACAGACAAACGCAGGCCTGCACTAACGTTGCCTTCACTATTTTTTAACACAAACTTTGTAGTTTAAACTGAAAAACTCCTGAATTTGACACCTTTGTTAAATTCTTACACATAACCTTTTTTTGAGTTTGTTTAATAAAGAGTATTCTATTCTATTCCTGCCGGTCGATTCTGGAAAAATCTCACCGTGATAACTAAGGTGAAGTGAGCTTAGTGTGAGCTGTGAGTCATGCTGATGCTAGGGATTGACACTATTGACGACTCACTCCACGCTCACTTCACCCAAGTTTTCACGGTTAGATGGTTACAGAATCGCACGGCTGAATAATAATAATAATAATAATAATAATATAATAATAATATTTATTCATAAGTTCACATAAGTATAAATTACATAGAAGTTACATCATTACAAAGTTACATATTAATATAAGGAAAATATTAACTATGCCTAAAATAAATCTAGTTTATCACTTATATATTATATTGGTTAAAGGCCTACTGAATTTAATAGCGACCTGCCTGATGTAGGTTTATTCAAACCTGTGTTTCAGGCCATCACTTGACAACGCTGAGTGCTTTAGTGGACTATTATGTTACTGAACATAGAGCTAGCATACATTATATATGATACATAATAATTATATTTTAAATAAAAATTGACTTAACATTAATAACATTATTGCATTACTTCTAGCATTTTTTCAGTGTCTGAGTAATTAAATGTCGCTAAGTATTCACTCAACATTTCACTACACTTTTTAAAATTTACACTATATATACTTAGAGACTTATTGATTTTATTATATAAGAAGGGACCTAAAAATACATAAAATTTATTTATGAAAGCATGTTTGGTCTGAGGCTTTGTGCAAACTAAGTATTTTCTTCTCTTATCTATAGGTATTGGGATAAAAGGAAGTTTCCTATGCTGGTGCAGTACAATGTTCAATATAAATAGTTGACGCACGGTTAAAACCTTACATGCTGTGTAAAGCTCGTGTGTGGGAAATCTATATGGGCGAAAGGTACCTTAAGGATAGCTCTCTGCGCACGTTCTAATGGCAGAAGGATTGATTTAGCAGCCCCACCCCATGAAGTTATACAATAAGTGAGAATGGATTGACACAAAGCTAAATAGACCTGTTTAATTAATTTGTAGTCCGATATATATCGTAAATTCTTAAAAATGTATATCAATTTACGCATTCGAGTGCATAACAAATCAATATGTTTACGGAAATTCAGATTTGTGTCAATCGTTACACCTAGATATTTCATATGATCGGTTTTTGCTAAAGTAGGACAATTACATGCATTGTCAGCATACGTGCCACACTTATGCGCAAAAATGTTTATGTTAGTAGTTGGATGGTTAGTATTTTTCATATTAAATAAAATGTGTTTAGTTTTCTCTGCATTTAGTGTTAGGAGATTTTCATATAGCCAATTAAACACTATATTAAAACCGTTCTGGGCTTGTTTATACACCTCTTCTCGAGATTTGTCTGAAAACAATAGAGCTGTGTCATCTGCATAAGACATTATGACACCATTTTGGAGTGTTAAGCTGCACAGGTCATTTATATATACTAGGAATAAAGTAGGGCCCAAAATACTACCTTGTGGTATTCCGTAATTACTATTTGGAAGCTCAAAACTGACGTACTGACCAATTTTGACACATTGTACGCGGTCACTAAGATAATCAGAAAGTAGTGAAAGCGTTGTTCCTCTTATTCCGAGTGTTTCAAGCTTGTCTAATAATAAAGGACCGGAAATTATGTCAAAGGCCTTGGCGAGGTCTAGGAAGATCCCAATGGAGTGCAAGCCCTTATCCAAGTTAGTTGTTATGTAATCCGTCATTTGATGTACTGCCTGGTTAGTTGATTTTTTGGGCCTAAAGCCAAATTGTCTATCTGAAAGCAATTTATTATCTTCTAGGTATTTGATTAATCTAATATTAATGATTTTCTCTAGGATTTTGGAGAGCCCTGTTAAAACTGAAATAGGTCTGTAGTTGTTAACACATTTTTTGTCACCAGATTTATATACAGGGGTAACCACTGCTTTTTTAAGCGACTTAGGGAATATACCATTAGTTAAGCATAACTGAAAAATATGAGTTAGTGGCGGAGCAAGTAGGTATTTGAAATGTTTAAGTATGTTGTTTGATATGTCGTCCCATCCAACCGCGCAAACATCCTTTAATCCAGAAATAATTGTTAGTACTTCATCGACGTCCGTATCTAGTAAGACAAATGATTTGAGTGTGGGGAAAGTTTTAGGTTCGCTTTGAGGGAAAGAACTTCTAGATTGTATGGTCTTTTCTGCTAAAGTTTTCCCTACGTTAGAAAAATAGAAATTAACTTTATTTGCTGATTCGATTGGGTTGTTCTCTATTGTCAATAAGTCTAGTGGAGGTTCAGGTTGTTTTGTTCGAAATGTATTTGTTTTTATAAACTTCCAAATAAGTTTACTATTTTTGCCTGCTTTCTTCAGTTCTTTTCTATCAAATTCATTTTTAATTTTTCTCAAAAGGTTGTTGCAGAAGTTTCTATATCTTTTATACGTAATGGAAAGAATTTCATTTTCAGGCTCAAGTTTGGACTTTATGTGAAGTTTGTCTCTATGCCTAATACATCGAACAAGTCCGGGTGTAATCCAAGGTTTAATGCACTTATACTTCCTAGGCGTTATTTTAGCAACTGTATGTTTTATTATTGCAGAGTGAAGTGAGTTTATAAAATAATTAATAGAAATATTTGCATCGGTAGAATTATAAACTGGGTCAAAATTAATATTACGTATGTCTTTTTCGAGGTGTGTCATGTTGATTTTTGTATAGCTACGTAAACATTTTTTTCTGGGTAAAGAAACTTGCAATGTTAGTAAAACTGCTTGGTGATCAGTAAGCGAAGAGTTAGTAACAAATGTTTTGGTTGGGTTATTTGTTTTTATAATGAAATGATCTAAGCATGAACCGCTTTGATGCGTGGGGTGGTGATGAGCTGGCAAGAGTCCGTGGAATGAGCATATATTAAGATAGTTATGTGCATGTATATCCATTTTCCCGGAAGCAATGTTGATATTGATGTCACCCATTAGTATTATGTGTTTAAAAGTTGTAAGTCTTTGTAACTGAACGTTTAGTGAATCTAAGAAATTTGCGACATTTTGAGAAGGAGGCCTGTATATAGCCATAACTACCGTATCGGAATTAATTTTAATGAGTAAGCAATTACTATTTTGTAGCAAAGGTTCTTCTACAGATGTACTTAAATTATTGTTAACATATACAACTATACCATCATTCTGGTTGATGTTTCTGTTGGTTTTATGCGAAACATATCCGTCTAATGATGGTATAACAGCTGTTTGGTTTGACAACCAACATTCTGTTAGAACAATAATGTCGCAACTTGAATGCGCTAATCTCTGAAACTACCAGTCGGATTTGTAGGCGCAAGCGGAAAATGTGGCTGTTATTATAGTATATTGTGGTGTCTTACGACTTCCACGCGAACGAAGTCGCGAGCAGAAGCGAATTAATGATACAATCCAATTATTCACTACCCTGGACAACCTTCGCAAACCGGTTGGGTCTCTAGATGGTACGAAATGATGATGAAAAAATTATAAAAAATATAGTTAAGATCTCGTAAACTTTCGCCGACCTTGAATGTATTACGTTTCGTTTTGTGATGGTTAAATGTATTTGTAATAAATACGGTTTGATTGATTTGGCAAAGTTAGTCGTGTCATGAGCACAGCTTATGGAAACCGGCACAAAGTGCTGGCTTACACTACTAACTTAAGGCTACTTATAACAATAAAGCTCCAAATTGCAAGAAAACCGAATAATATCGAAACCTCGCGACACGACCAGCACCTTCAATACAACTCAAGATCGAGAGAAACGCAACAATCCTCATATATGGAGTCACGAATATCGAAATCAAATTCCTTTATTCAACTCGCGGACACAATAATATATATATATGAATGTATATCGAACCGAGCACTCTATCGAAAGAGCATATTTTCGAGAATATTCTCGCGCGTCGTGGCACAGAATGCAGGCGTCCCGAATCAAATAAACGTGCATAGACACACACGTGCGAAAATACACTTTTGGGAGGTAGTTTTTTCCAGAAATCTCTTTTCGTATTCCCATGATGTTTGGAGTGGAGGAAAATAGTGGAGTGATTTTTTTTGGTTCCCTCTGGAAGACTGGAAGTAAAGTGGGTGCAAAAATGTTTGTCCAGTTTGTGAAGTTTGAGTTTCCGTGCTTGCCAAAACTTCCATATTTTATGCAATACGTATTCAATAGAATGCTAATAGTCAGAACAAGATACTTCTAAGAGCACCTTAAGCTGCAACCTACCGATAGTCTTGGTTTTCTCTCAAATATTATCTAAAGGTTCTCTATTTAACTGTTTACTAACCGAATTCAAAAAAAGGAGGAGGTTCTCAATACGGTTGAATTTTTTTTTTAATCTTTTTTCTTTACCTTAGAACTCCGTTATTTATAAGCCGATTTGCAAAATGCTTTTTATTTTTATTTGAAAGGATATACTTTCAGATTGGTCCCATAGAAATTTCACCAAATCCGGTTCAGTAGTTTGGTTTTTACACTAAAATTACATGTAAAATTTCAAGTAGGTAAACGAAATTGCGTCGTTTGCTTTCCTGTGACTTTTCAGCGGTGGCTTACCGGAATTGTCATGGGATGCATTCTGACTACAAGTGCCGTATCTTTACATAATTAACCGAATTCAAAAAGGAGGGAGTTCTCAATTCGACTGTATTTTTTTTTATTTTACGCATAATCTCCGGCAAATGTAATTCGATTTCAAAATTATTTTTTTTATAATAGATAAATTATGATAAATAGATAACTTTGCTTTGGTAGGTTTTGAGTTAGCTTCAATAATACACATTTTTGCCACTTAGTCTATATTGATGATGTTATAACAACTTCCTGTCACTGATATTTACATAGTAGTGTTATACGAATTTGTGTAGTACAACTTAAAAGTGAAAAATAAAAACATTTTATTAAAAAAAAAACAACCGACTTCCAAAAAAGACACTGTAAAGTGAAAAATAACTTCAATTAATTAATAAAAAATTTCAGAAGTCGGTGGCAGACAACGAAAATGCGAACCCAACGACACCGACTCTTTTTTGGTTGTTTTTTGTTTGTAAAAAAAGTTTTTTACAGCAGCCACTAGGCACTTGTGAGTGAATTGTCTTCCTCAGTATTATGTACAATATGTAGGTATCACTTAAATCCGCTACTATTTGGAGGCCCACAGGTAAATATTCAGAAAAACAATTTTTACGTAAATAAATCTCGTAGAAATGCCTTTGTAAACCTGGATGGGTAAAATGTATCCCACTTAGTTCAAGCTCAGTTCTTTGGTGTATGTATGTACCTAGAAAATTTATGGGCCGGCCATGTTTGTTATGGGTTCTCTTGTACGTTTTATAGCTTATTTTAGTTTTATGCGATTTGAATAAATCGATAAGTAATCGAAGTTGAGTATAATACTGTCTTTGGATTCGTTATTTACCTTACCGGAACACCTTGACCCGATTCCATCAATATTTTGTTAGTCTGATACACCTGAAGAATGAAGAAAAGTATTCGCCTACAATTAAATCAAAATCAAAAGTCATTTATTAACAATAGGCTGAGAATCATCACTTTTTAACCGACTTCAAAAAAAGGAGGAGGTTATCAATTCGACTGTATTTTTTTTTTTTTTTTTTTTTTTTTTTTATGTTTGTTACCTCATAATAACCGACTGGGTGAACCGATTTTCATGATTCTTTTTTTATTTGAAAGCTGGTGCTTCCCGTGTGGTCCCATTGCCACCATTTCAATATCTGATGATGGGATCTTGTAGAAATCGGGGGAACTCTTCAATAAATAACAGCAGATTAACCGCGATTGTTGCTATAGCATATCTAAGCATTGTTTACACCATCACACAACATAATATCACGCCTGTACTCACTACAAAGGTTATAATTTTTTTTTATTATAATAATAATTAATACCAGTAAAACAACCGCGATTGCTGCTATCGCATATGTATGCATTGTTTACGCAATCGCACAACATATATTATATTTACATAGCAAGTAGTGTTTATATGAATTTGATTGGGGTAGATATAACTAAAAAGTGAAAAATAAAAAATTTTATATAAAAAAAAACAACCGACTTCCAAAAAAACACCACAAAGTGAAAAATAATTTTAATTTCGGAAGTCGGTGTCAAAAAACCAAAATGCGGAACCAACGACACCGACTTCCAAAATTAAAATTATTTTTCACTTTGTAGTGTTTTTTTGGAAGTCGGTTGTTTTTTTTTTTATATAAAATTTTTTGGAAATAAGTTTATTTATTTCTCGCCACAAACGTTGGCTTACAAATAACACCTTAGGACTAAACAATAAAATATACAAGACAAAAGCTCCTTTGCGAGAGACTGGAGTCCGTGCTGAGGAAACCCTGTGTTACGGATCTCCAGGTTCCCACCATAGTGTTTAGGTGCTGTATTTTACTTTGCACAAGTTTTAGAACAATTAACAAGCATTTTATAACTTCTATGGAAGAGAAGTAAAGAAATCAAAATTACATAAGACAGTCCCCAAAACGCTCGCCCTTCACCACCTAGTGCTTTCGCTGGGAAGAAGAAGTGGCGCAACAAACTGTCCAGCAGCACAGCTGTCTGTCACTTGATTCTATACAATACTTAGAACTTGATTCTATACAATACTAAGTTGGCAATTAACATTTGGAAACACAAAACATTATAAACCCCTCCACCACCAAGAGAGGTTTATTCGTGTCTTCATTCCTCAATTTTCAAGATTGCACCTACCACTGTTTGTCTCTGCATCACCCAAACGTTGACTGGTAGAAAAAAAAAATATAAAAAAAAAACCAGTCCAGTATCCATAGACAAGCCCAGTTAACTGCAGCTTTGAATAGTCCCCGAATGAAACTCAACAATAATATCAGTCTATGATATTACTTTCTATTACAGTGCCCATTAGGGAATGCAATCCGGACTATCCGTAATCCGAAAAATCCGGATATCCGCACATTTTCACTAGACCTCCAAATCCGAATTAGAAAATCGAATCCGGATTTTTTGAATAATAAGAAATTGTAACAATAAAATCGAAATGAGCAAGTTCGCTGTTCGCGCTTCGCGTCTTGCGAGTGTAAGAGAAGATGGTGTCGAGTTTATCGTACCTACGTCCCTTTTGAGTGGTGAAGATCGAGAGTGTGTCGACAAGGGTGGCGTTATTTATTTATTTACCTTATGCTCAGAATGTCCGCAAGGTATTCGCTAAGGTCGTACAGGTTTACGCCCCGACCTCGTCACGTCCCGACGATGAGGTGGAGACCATGTATGAGGATATTTCCAGAGCCATGCATTGCTCTAAAACTCACTTCAACGGTGAAGAAACGACCACGGGGTCGTTTAAGTCCCCCATGACTTAAACGCGAAACTAGGCAAACGAAACGATGATGAGTTGCGAGTGGGGCAATTTGGAGTTGGACGTCGGAACCACCGGGGCCAACTACTGGCTACTTTTGTGGAGAAGGAACGTTTCTTTATGATGAATTCCTTCTTCAGAAAATGTGAGCACAGATAGTGTACCTGGCAGAGCCCGGATGGTGCAACTAAAATGAGATTGACTTCATTATGTCGATGAAGAAGGAATTATGATTATAATTATAATTATAATTACTTCATTATGACACCAGCCCGTGTTACCTATTACCTATTATGTCGATGAAGAAGCAAATGTTCAATGATGTCTCTGTGATCAACGTGGTGAAAACCGGAACTGATCACCGCATGGTAAGAGGCACATTGAACTTAAATATGAAGCTGGAAAGATATCGACTGATGAAGTTTACGCTTCGCCCAGCACCGATCCAAGTCCGAAACCCCAAAAGCTTTCAGCTCGTGGACAAATATAACGATGGGTTCGTGCAAACGGTCCATACGGTCGGGTTTAAGGTCTTCAAGACCCGTCGTAAGAATTCAAAAAAGAGGCAATCTGATCCCACTTTGCAACTCGTGAAGCAGTCTTTACGTGATGCGCTCAAGTACCGGCAGCTTAATAGACGGATCTCTAAGTCCTTGAAAGTCAACACAGACCGTATTGTTGACGCGATAGAGCGAAATAAAGGCTCCAAGGTATGTGCTAGAGATCTGTCTATTGGTCAGAGCCGGCTTGTGAAACTGTAAATCGATGATGGCAGGATCGCATCCGCCAAACCTGAGCTGTTGAGAGAGAACGAGAGGTTCTATGGACAGTTATACACGTCAACAAGTAACTCCGTTACGAATCTGGCAAACGACCCAAGAGCTATATTGACCCGCCAGTGTACTGAATACATCCCGGACGTCAGCCTGTACGAGATTAGAATGGCTCAGAAGCAGCTCAAAAACAACAAGGCACCGAGTGATGACGGAATTACCGCCGAACTCCCGAAGGCCTGCGGAAAACCGGTCCAGAAGCTGTTTGGTTCCGTCATACTCGAGGGTAAAACAGCACAGGCATGGAACAGAGGTGTGGTGATACTTTTCTTTAAGAAGGGTGACAATGCCATTCTTAAGAATTATAGGCCCATCTCACTTCCGAGCCATGTCTACAAGCTGTTTTCAAGAGTCGTCACGAACCGTCTCGCGCGCAGGTCTGACGACTTCCAGCCTTCCGAACAAGCCGTATTCTGTGAAGGCTTTAGCACGATAGACCACATACATACGCTGCGACAGGTTATACAGAAGACCGAAGAATATAACCTGCCTCTCTGCTTAGCGTTTGTGATTTGTTTATTTTCATGAAAAATCCGTAAAATCCGGATAATCCGGATTGAACCAAAATTCCGTTCTTAAAAATCCGGATTTTAAAACAGAATGGATTTGCATTCCCTAGTGCCCATATACTTACGTACAGCAGCTGTGCCGCCATGTTTACCAACTATTATCAAGAGTTGAGGGTAGCAATGCAATGTGGCGTAAATAGCTACGGTGAATACAGTATGAAGCTGTATGATTGCGATATAATGAAATAGTAATCTATCGGTTCCGCAATAACATCCCATAAAAAATACTTGTAATTTGGTCCCACGATCATTGTGCACAAATAAAAAGGGATATACTTTTAGTCCCCTTTGGCACTTGACTGGTCTTGACTACGGAGATACTGCAGTGCAGTGCTCTCCGATATTTATAATAATCTTCGTTTTTATAACTTAAATCATAAGATGCGTGAAAATAATACAAAAATGTATCTCCAAAGAGATTATCCAGGTACGCAGGAGATATTGTAGTGCACAAGTATATGCGCAAAAGCAAGTGCACTCTCTGTTCCTTTACTCACCTAGTCCGATGAGACAGCAACTCGACTCGACCGGGGAGAGATCAGGCGCAGGATCAACGGCTTTACATGCTTTCCCAGGCACGGGACACCACCAACTAAAAATCCAAACTCCGGGCTGCTACTGAGAAATGGAAAACCCAATAACTTTTTGTTCGATCTGAGAATCAAACCCAAGATCCCACGCTCAGCAGTCGCGCTTGCGACCACGAGACCAACGGGGCTGTTGCTTCACCTGTAACTGGGGTAATTGCTCCAAAGAATACCATATCGTCGTATAGAGACAAAAATTCTAACAGATTTAGTATAAGAACTGTAAGTTTAAAACTGTATGAGATGGCTTGACTTTCAAAACTACTACAGCATCAATTAAACGTTCACTTCCTCCGCGTTCTCCCGCGAGCCTCTCCGATATTCTCGATGGCTGGGGGTCCTCGACGCGTGTCGATATCAAAGCCAACACACGCCGCGCTTAATCCCGGCGAACGGACAAACAGACAAACAGGCAAACATACGGCTAGAGTCAATACGGGATCGCGAGTACTTACTGCATGAGTATAATTCATTTCACGGTTATTATATTTTCTGTAGGCATAGGTAATAAAAATGCTGTTATAATTTTAAGCTGTTACTCAAAAGTCCTTTATCACGGCATTGCAGGCACGCAAATATGTAATACTGCATATGGCAATACTCTGCAAAAGTGCTGTTGCCACGGCGAAGTTTTGTGTAGCAATTGAACTGTCCTCAACCGATAACGTAATTCCATAGGCAACTAGGTAGTAATGGTCTATGAAATTATTCATAAGAAGAAGATTATAGAATTTGGAAGGGTGCTCCCAGAAGTGGTAAACAACAATGCTCCTTAGCAACAGATATATACATGTTAGTTGTGAAAAATTTTGTCTGAACTCTGAACGATCTCCTTCACGAAACTATCTGCTACCAAACGTAACAATACCCACAGTTTCAAGAAGTATATAATTCCAAGAGAAGAAACGAAGATGGCCAACATATTTCAAGACTTACAACGAATTCCGATAAGTTCCCAATAGATATGCTATATTATAGTGTAGTTTTCGCAATCACGAGCGCAGCCGGGCGACACAATTACCACTCGGAACGAACTAGCCAATTAAAGACATTCTCTTCGATGTCTTTAACGAACTTCCTTGCGTCGAAGATTTATACAACTTACGTAGTTAGGTGCCTGCTTGTTTTTAAGTTTACGGTCAAAGGGACGGAGACAGCAAGTCGCTATGTGAGAATTTATTTCGGTTCGAAGATGGTGGTAAATAGCCTTAAACTATCTACCTGCGCGACTACTGAGCAAACGTTCGATCCGCAAGTCAGGCAGTGTTATTGGGTTTTCAGGAACTTCTCAGTAGCAGCCCGGATTTGTGCCCGTTTGTGCCACCACCACTTCTGCACCTCTCTCTGTCACCTTGGGAATAACAGGCGAGTTTGGTCATTCTGATGATGAAGTATTTTTCTTTATCGCCTACAACGGTCAGTAATCTTATTAACGATGTTATATTATATCGTTTGATCTCAGAATCGTCTATTCAATGTAAACGATTTTCTGTATTCAATATCGAAACAGAAATCTGCCTCAACAATACATATACACTCTTTTGCAAAAAAAACGGGCACCTCAGGAAATTTACGTTCTAAGGTCGATTTGAGTTAATTAAATGAAATTTATTTCTTTGACGTAGTCTGTATACTTATAATCGTGTAAATTAATGCGCGTGAAGTGAATTCGGGCAATTAAAAGAAAAAAAAAACGATGGATTCTTTAAAACCGATGTACACGCCCAAACAATAAGAATTAGGTCGGCAATAAAGACAAGATTTTTTTTTACTTTTTTTAATTAAATAAAGTTACAAATGTAAAAACCTAATAACGAGTGTGACCTCCTCTTGCCAAAATCACAGCTTGAATCCTTCTGGGCATGATTTCCACGATGTTTTTAATAACATTTTGAGGAATACGTTCCCACTCTTCTGCAATGACTCTTTTTAGCTCCCTGATGTTTTGTGGAGCAGGTTGCACTGATCTTACCCGTCTCTTTAGAACATCCCAGGCATGCTCAATTGGATTGAGCTCAGGACTTCGAGCTGGCCAATCTAAACGACGGATCCCAACTTCTTGTATGTACGCTTCCACGTCGCCAGAACGGTGCGGGCGAGCATTGTCGTCCATAAAAATGGAATCTTCCCCAAGTGCAGTCAATGTGGGTTGTGCATATGGAATTAGGACTTCCATTATGTACCGGTGTGCATTGAATGCTCCATTTTCTATGAAAACTAACTCCGTACGCTCCGTCGAA
Organism: Eremobia ochroleuca; assembly: GCA_949629135.1. Taxonomy (NCBI): domain Eukaryota; kingdom Metazoa; phylum Arthropoda; class Insecta; order Lepidoptera; family Noctuidae; genus Eremobia; species Eremobia ochroleuca. The sequence continues at coordinate 21,566,398 of OX451393.1, read as the reverse complement.
TTAATTGCTGCCCAAAACATAACGGAGCCTCCGCCATAAGGAGTGATTTCTTCGAAACACACTTCCGCATAGCGTTCCCGTGGTCTTCGCAGCACTCGCCGGCGTCGGTCCTCTCCACACAAAGAGATTCTAGCTTCATCAGAAAACAATACTTTATTCCAGTCCTCCAGAGTCCATGAAGCACAGTTCCGAGCAAACTGAAGTCGAGTAACACGGTGCTCACGGAGTAATTTAGGGCCCCGAGCTGGGCGGTAACTCGTGATATTGGGAGCCAAAAGCCTCCTCCTGACCGTCCACAAGCTAACTTCTACTCCTCTTACTTCTTCAAGGCTCTTCTTCAGGTCCACACTTGACGCCTTACGATTCCGCAACGCCTGACTCACCAAAAAGCGGTCATCTCTTGGTTCTGTGCATCGTTTTCTTCCCGAACCGGGTCTTCTTTTGACCGAACCGGTTTCTTGATACCGTTGCCAAGTTCTCTGGACAGTTGAACGACTCACATTTAGCCGCTGAGCCACGTAAGTTTGCGAACAACCTTCTTCAAGTAGGGCTATAATTTTACCGGCCCTTATCGCTTTATCACTCATATCAAAAAGTGGTATTTAATGTATAAAGAAAGATTAAATTGTTTAATTTGCAGAAAATACCCAAAAAGTTTTAAAATATCGTAATCAGTTAAAAATCGTTTCAGCAATTCGCGCCATTAGTAAAGCAATTTTAGAATAATCCACAATAATCATTATTTTTCTTTTATTAATTTCAAATTTTAAATTTGGAACGTAAAGAACCATGCCAGGATGCTTCAAATAACATGCCAATACATCGTCAAATTAATAAAACCTATTTCTTGTTCTTCTTCATTGAAGTAGAGAAAAAAATCTAAAGTGCCCGTTTTTTTTGCAAAAGAGTTTATGTACAACAAACGTAAACAATAAATAACGAGAATTCCCAGCTTAACACAAAAATAAATATGACTCGAGACCAAGTCAAGAGAACGCCATTTTGTAAATCATTTTTATGTATTTTGCGAAGCGGCGAAATCTTTTTGGAGAGTAAAAGAAAATATGAAATGTATTAGGTCAGGGAAAAAGTTTTTTGTATTTTATAGGTATAAAGTTGTAGTAAAATCTCTTTGGCTGTACCGTTTGTATATGGCTGGTTTTGATAACATTAAATAGATGACATTTTAAAAGGAAAAATAAAAAGTAAAAACGATTTCCCGCCACTTTTCAATTGTTTTTCTTTCCGCCAAAATGAGTGAATTTAACGATGAAATTCGAAGTCATTTTCCTCTTTGAAGTTTCATTAAAAAAAAAGGAAAAAATGCGACACAAGCCGCGAAAAAAATGTGATATTTATGGACTTAACGCAGTGTCAGTAAATGTAACACAAAGTTGGGTCAAGCGTTTTCAGTCCGGGAATTTTGATGTCAAAGATGCAGCTCGCATTGGAAAAAATCGATGCCATTTTTACAAAATTTTAACAAAATTGGCATATTAGTAATAGCTGAAGAGTTAGGGGTTGATCACAGTACAGTTTTGACCCATTTTTAAATGTCTGGGTATACAAAAAAGCTCGATATGTGGGTGCCACACGAGCTCACTGAAAGAAAGCCAATGAATTTGTACTCATTTGCTATTCTCTATTGAAACGTAATGAAACCAAACCATTTTTCAAAAGATTGATCAGTGGTGATGAAAAGTGGATCACCTACGACAAGAACGTGCGAAAAAGATCATGGTCACAGAGCAGTCAACCTCCACAGACTATAGCGGAACCCGGATTAACTCGCAATAAGGTGATGCTGAGTGTATGGTGGGATTGGAAGGGCATCGTTCATTACAAGCTTTTACTGCCGGGTACAACCATAGATTCGAATCTTTAGCTACTGCCAACACCTGATGAGACTCAAGTAATAAATGGAGAAAGAAGGGCCAGAATCGATCAACAGAAAGGTGGCATCATGATAACGCCAGACCACACACATCTTTAACCACTCAGCAAAAATTGAGAGAACTTGGTTGGGATGTGTTAATTCAGTTATAGTCCTGACCTTGCATACGCAGATTTCCACCAGTTTCGGCCTCTTCAGATTTTTTTAGGTAGTGTTAGGTTAACGTCAAGAGAGGACTGTCAAAAGTACTTGTTCAGCAGTGGGATTATGTCGGTACCTACAAAATGGCAACAAGTTATCGAACAAAATGGCACATATAATCAAATGTAAATAAACTATGAACTAAAAAAATGTCTTGAATTTTTATAAAAAATACGAAAAACTTTTTCCCCGAAAGACTTGTGTGTTTGGTCATGTAACTACTTGCCTTGTTGTTAGAAGATAGGCACCTACATAATACAGGGAAAAGCAAATTGACAAGTACAAATTTTAAATTTCTCTCTCACTCTCCTATCTTCTCTTCTTTTCGTTTCTTCTTGTCTATATAATAGACGCACCAAGTTAATAAGCGTATCTAGTGTAATCTATAAGACAGCAGCGCAATCTCAGGCTACATGTACACTTTTTGTAAACGTTTTTATTGAATAAAAGTTACTTATTTAGTTACTTGTATTATTAAAATACCGCTATCAGCAAATCGTCTCATTCTGACAGGGTTAAACCTAGTAAACATGGAAGGTTTTTCATTCTCTTCACTAAGTTTCTTGCAACTGTACTTTTAAGAAAGTTGTCGTAGATGGCACCCGCCGGGCATATCTGTTTTACACTTCAGAACAGTCGTCATTTGCGGAATGTTACTATTAATTCGTGAACGACTTTCCAACAGGGTTACCTACTACTAACATCTAGCGAACCCGTATTCATAATGCTAATGCTATAATTTACATTACTCTAATGATAATACTGCTATAATTTGTTAATTTAGTTTGAATTAATGTGTAAACAAGTTAACTGTGTATCTATGTTTTCAGTGACAATGTAATTTATTAGGTTGTTTACACTAAACATGTGGTAAAAAAAAATATTTGACATACAAGAGACTTTTATTTAATAGTAAGTATGGTAATAATTTACACATAATCTCCCTCGCTATCCATGACTGCCTTCCAACGCTCTGGAAGTTTCTGTACACTTTTGAACTTTTGATTTTCTTTACTTAGTGTGATTATGTTTTCTAGTAAATTTATTAATTGTTCCCAATCATCATACGTGTTTCCTCGTAACATCCTCATTAATTCACCAAAGAAGCCGTAGTCTAACGGCATTAAATCTGGCGAGTGAGGGGGATGTGTCCAAAGCCTTATATTTTTTTCTTTTCAAAATTCTGTAACCATCCCGCTTCTGTGCGTGTGGGCATTATCTTGGAGAAATACATCATGAGGATATTTTTGTTTGCTCATCCATTTGGGATTTCTTGATTTAGTATAGAAACATAATTACAATAAGGCAGTGATTGATTGATCTTCATCAAGAAGCCTGTAAAATACGATGCCCTTATATTAGGTTGTCTCGTAAGTTCTTGCCATATTTTATTTTTCTCGAATTTTCTCGTATTTAAACTAAAGCGAATTCAAGAAAGTTCTAGATCTTTCTAGTAAGGATGAGTATCTTTTATGGTGAGGGTATAAATTAGGCGCGGACGCAACGCAATAATTAGTCTTCAGTGAAATTGGATCAGCGTCAACTGCGAGCTGTTATGCTATAAGAGCATCGACTTAATGTCTCTTCAACAGAAATGGCTAAAAAGATTAACACTGCATTTGGACCAAGTACTACTAGCGATCGGACTGTTCGTTTCTGGTACAAGCGTTTTGACACCGGTGATATAAGCTGCGAAGATCAACCTCGCCCAGGCCGACCCACCAACTTCGATGAAGATGCTTTGCGTCACGAACTTGAGCTACATCCAGACTATAGTACGCGCGATTTAGAGAAGGCGCTTGGACAGTCCCACACGACCATAGATCGTTATCTCAAATCGATGGGATATCGCAAAGTGATGTCACGTTGGACACCTCATGCGTTAACGGACCATGACCGGGCCGTTCGTGTGGCCTTTTGTCAAAGTTTGTTACTTCGTCCGCACAGACGAGACTTTCTCAAGGACATTATTACATGTGACGAGAGCTGGATACATTATGAAACTAACACGCGTCATGCCTGTTGGATTCCTCGCGGGGAAAACCCACTAGCCCAGCCTAAACTTAATGAACACGGTCGTAAGAGTATGTTGTCTATTTTCTGGGATTGGCAAGGAATGATTTTCTGGGAACTCCTCGAATCTCATCAGACTATTAAAGCCAATCTGTATACGCAGCAGCTTCGCAAACTAGCAGAGATGTTAAAAATTAAGCGGCAAAAACGACTTGGAGTCCAACTTTTGCATGACAACGCACGACCTCATTGCGCCAAGTTAACACATAAACAGCTGCAGGAGCTAGGATGGCTGACTGTTCCACATCCACCGTATAGCCCGGATCTTGCGCCTTCAGACTTTCATTTATTTCGAGCTCTTGAATTTCATTTACTAGGAAAAAAAATCGAAAATTCTGGAAGTATTAAAATTGAACTTGAAAATTTTTTCGAGTCCCAGCCTGCCTCATTTTGGGAGAAGGGTATTCAAATTTTGCCCAGTAGATGGCTGACTGTTGTTGATAACGAGGGAGACTATATAATTGATTAAATGTATTTTTTATTAATAAAAAATATTAATAATAATTTGTCTTTCAAGTGGCAATAATTTATAAGACAACCTAATAATTTGCCGTTACCAATAGCATCCTCTTCCTCTCGTGAACATTACATGCCACAACATGTGGAGCCACTTCATTTTGCCCCAGCCAGAACCTTCGCTGATTTCGGTCCGGAGGTATATACAGGGACACCCAAGCTTCATCGATGGGCAGAGTTCTCTTGAGCACAGCAGGGTGTTGGTTATGTTCAGATAACTTACATTTGACAGTTAATAGTCGATGACTTTTTTGATTTTCAGTCAAACGGTACACTTACCGAGTTTCTTATTCAAATGAAGAATTTCCGTCAAAATCATCCAAACTGAACTGATTTGCAAGTTTAACCGCTGGGAAATGTGACTCCTAATATATTTGCACACCTCACATGGTTATAATACAGTGTACCTAAAGAACCTTTTTGTAACATCCTCTGACCCGTGTTATGCAAATAAATGATGATTTGATTTGATTTGAATGTATTTTCCAATCTAATCTAGATATATTAGAATCTAGTAAAATAGCAAAATTTCTCGACAAGTGCTTTGTAACAAAGAAACTTAATTGCTTCCTGGAAATGAATCTAATCATGTTTGATCAGGTAGCCTGCAGTGATCCTTAGCTGGAGAATTCTTATTGCTTCCTAGAAAAGATAGACTTCTCAAAAAGCCGCTTTTTATCAATTTAGTCCCTCGTAGACGCAGCTTGCGGCAGCCCTACCACTGTTGTATACTCGCTTTCATAAAGTTTCATCACAAAATTCTTGACGAATGAAACGTTTTATTTCACTTTGACGGCAGTTATTTATTCTTGTTTAATCTTAGCACTTTCACCTTTAATAAAAACGGCCGGTTCGTTTCAGGAATTGGAAGTCACTGGACTGGCCCTGACAATTTCATGGAAATTCTTTAAGGGCGAGAGCCAGTGTAGCCCGAGGAATTCAAATGTTCTTACGTTTCTTGCAATTTGCAGGTCCGTGTCGGGAGTTCCAGGTAACAAAATGGGTACATATTTGAACGTCGAAAATTAAAATACATACCTACGGATAAAATGTCAATGTTCAAAACATCGAAAAATATCGATTGTATCGAAATATCGAAAATTGTTATACCTACCTAAGCTTAAAATGTCTAAGATTGAAATGCCGAGTGATTAAAATATCGAATGATTAAAAAAGTCGATCATAGTCATTATACCTAAGTTCAAAATGTTCAAATACCTACTAGTTACAATATCGTTCGCTCTGCTCGCTCACTTGAGCCCCCGTCCTAACCTAACCTATGCGAGTGGGGGTGCCCCAAGTCCCGCTCTTACATCCTAAGTTCTCATTGCCTTTTTACGAAGTCTACCATCCATGAACTAGGACTACCCATGACTTGTTCATAATAAATAAATATCGATATTTAGGACATTCGATACTCTGTACATTAAGGTCTTTCGATGTCACTTCTGTAGATAATTAGATTTTAGATATATTGGACGTAGGTTACCTAACCATTCGACAATATAAACTTACGTTATTTTAGTATTCGGTCTTATGGTCGTTCGATATTTAAGTTTTCGGTGTTTTGAGCATTGACATTTTAACCGTGGGCATTTTAATTTTCGACGTTGAAATATGTACCCAACAATACGAGTACCTACGTGATTCGCGGCCTAACAAGACTACTTTCTGAGTTCATAAAACCCTATTGATTGATATTTCATGAAACACTCATGGCGCTTCCCCTTTAATAATTTCAGGAGGCACTTTCCGCAAGTACCTGCATGTTACTGAATTAGATCTAATTTTATGAAAGGATAGAAACCTATGCCTGTTTATTATAACAAAGATTGATATTGTCCGTTTGTTTAGGAGTAATGCATTGGAAACCCATAGAAAGTAATTGATTAAAATTCAAACAACTTGTACATTGAGTCATTAGTTGTCTACTGTCAGTCTGAATGCACCTAATCCCAAAGGATGATTCTGCACCTATCAAACATTTAAAAGTAATAAGATCTACCTTAAAATAGAAAATACAACACCTCAAAAATAATACAACTTATCTAAATGAAATACAGCCAACCTCAGTAAGTTGCTCAGAGTTAAAATAAACTAAGTAATAAGTAAAATAAACGAAGAGAGCTGTGCGACCGTGACTCCATCCCAGATGTAATGCCTCGCAGTAAATAAAAGATATTGTGGTAAGATGGCCCAGATTCACGCTCTGTGTGTCTACAGATCTTTAGGTATACTAAGTTATGGAAAATTATGAAAACTCTGCTTCTATAAACTTTAATGTAGGTATTGCTGCAATTGTCTAGGCAGCTAATAGCCTAAAATTTTGAGATTGGCAGTTTGTTTGATGACTGCACCGGTTAATCGCCTTTTAGTGACATCCGTTCGGCTTAGCAATCGTTTTTAGGGTACCGTAGTCAACAAGGAACCCTTTTGCCATGTCCGTCTGTACGTCCGTCAGTCCTTCCGTCCGCATCTTAGCTCTGTGAATCTTAGTACTGGAAAGCTATAATTTGGCATGGATATAGATATTAATCACGCCGACAAAGTGGAAAAATAAAATCATGAAAAAACAAAAAAAAAATTAGGGTACCTCCTCTATACGTAAAGTGGGGAAAAGTTTTTTTTTTTTCTCGTCTACTATGTGGTGTGGGGTTGGATAAGTCTTTCAAATTGAAAGGAAAACTATCACAGCTAAGTAGGCTTTACAAGTTTACGAGTAATAGTCCACCAACTTACATTTGCAGTTGCGATGTATGGGAGAACATGATTTTCAATTACAATGTTAAGTTTGTTCTTACGATAAATTCATTCCAACTACGGAACCCTTCATTGTGCGTTGTCCGAGACGTGCTTGGCCGGTTCTTTTTTAATCAGTCACTACCTATATCAAGCTCACAGGTTTTGTTGACTGTATCTGCTATGGGCCGTATTTCAGGTACCTAATAATATTGTGAGCAGTGGTAGCTCTGTGACCGCGACGAGTACGAGTTGTAGGTCGTAAGTTCGAACCCAGACAGGCGTTTTACTTAAAACTGCTCTCAAAACGGAGAAGGAAGACATCGTAAGGAAATCGGTATGCCTAGAACTCTCTCTCTCATCAAGCCAGTGTCCCAGCAGTACAGGCTGGTTATTATGCAATAATATTGTGACATTACAAGAGAAGAAAGTTTGCACTAACCTAAACACACATTAACGTAAACGCACCCATTACCGCCAGTTTAAGCGGAGTTCAGATTGATATCCAAAAAATAAGCACATTCTTAATATGTGGCTTCAATAAAAATAATTTTTCAAGTACTGAAATTATCGAGTTTTTTAGTTATGTATAAGAACAGATAATCAAAGAATTACTTAAAAAATTAAAAATTAAATAAAAGGAAAAAAGGTCATGTCCCTATTACCGACTCAAAATATCGGGTGTGTGCCTAATACCGTTTATGTGACACCTAATACCGACCACTAAATAAATGGAACCGTTAAAGTTAAATAAAAATGCTCGTGTATATTAAACTGTTTATATAAATGCTCCAACACAGTACAGAATGCTATCAACACTTAACAATTATATGTATTCTTATAATAGTATATTCTTAACAGCATTAAATCAATAAAAAATATCATGTTTATACGAATTATGTATAACAAATTACCAAAGGCCAGCATTGATTATAACTACTATAATATATAACCATTGGGGGCATTTGGTGTTATACAAGAGTAAATGGCATTATAGAATCTTAGTAAAAATGTAACATAGGTAGTCATATAAAATTACAATAACATTTATGAGGCGGTTTACCGTCAACTAGCGCCGCTAATTGAAAAAGTATCATAACTCGTAAATAGAATAAAAAATACAAAATGTGATCTATTAAAACAGTAGAAAAGGCATTTGACTGTAAACCGCCTCTTAAGTTTAGTAGTCATGTCAAATCAAAAATCAAATCTTGGATTAAGATTGACAAATGAAACAAATTAATAAAATTATTCATGTGAAAAAAAAAATTATAAAAAATAGCATCATGTGACTCTGAATCAAATTTAAGATTAACTGTGAGCTCAGCATTCACTACAAAATGTTATCAAAACTTAACGTTATTATATATATTCTTAACAGCCTTCAATAAGTCTTAAAAAATATACTACTTAATATGAATTATTTGTAACCTAAAGTGTAATATTAGTATATTATTTTACAAAATGTAATATAGGAATATAAAATTAGAATGAAATCTTAATTCTAGCAGTCATGTCAAATCAAAATCAAATATTATAATATAAAACAAATTAAGAAAATTAACCTTTGGCAAAAAAAAAATAAGATAAAAAAATAGATTCATCTGACTCTGAATCAAATCCACAATCATCGCATAATGATCTTTGCTGGACGGTTTATTTCACAATCATCTGATATATAAACGGATAGCAAATAGTAATTAAAATTACCATATGACTTCCACATATAAATGTTAGTTAAGTATTACTATAATATAATAAAGCTTATGTTATTTTAAATCTGTATGTTTATTATGGAATACTATAATGTCTATTAAATAACTTTATGTTTACTTGAAAATAAATACCAAATAAAAAAAACATGTAGTATGGGGTCCGTCGTAAATGTACAAGTAGATCGGTAATAGGTTTTCTTAAAGGAAATCGTAATAACCTATTACCGACCCAAGGGAATGTGTATGAATTGTGTAAATACATGTGATTTGTGTACATGTATATGATTTTAAGTGGTGCAGTTGCTAAAAATATTTAAAAATAATGATATTTCAACTATAAAAATACACTATTTAAAAATTATACCTCCTTTATTCATCAAAATATTTACATAAGAACAAAGTTAGTGTATACGGCTACTAAAGCTCTTGAATATATGGCGTTAATAGCTCAAATATAAGTTAACATACTTAGGAACTGAGTTAGTATAGCCTCCTGCCTATTAATTTATGCATTTTAACAAAAATCATGGCACACAAAAGATACGACAAGTACTTATCAGCGACATGGGTCGACAATAGGAATAAAATTGTGATTTTTGTTCCTATTACCGCCTATTTTTAATATTGAATTTTAAGCAAAATAAAATAGTATCTCCTTAAAATGAATCATTACTTGTGTTCCTGAAAGTATCAAAAAGGCATCAAAAGAACTAGAAGTTACATTAAAATGCTTTACGATACAATCTTCTGCTAAAAAAGAAACAAGAGTACTTACGCCATCGGGAATGCCACACTATGGAAAATGCACTAAGGTCGGCGTCCACGGACGAACTCAGCAATTATTATTTAAATCGTCGAGTTACGCACGCAAAAAAGAGATAAACATTTGCGATACAAATATATCTACATTTTTTTTAAAGCAACCAATGGTGTAGCTTTAATACATGGCATAAAAATGATAGTTTTCTGAATGGGGCGGTAATGAGCGCGGATTTTAACGGGTCGTTATTAGGTGCGTTTACGTTACTAAAACTTACGACCTATCTCCTAGTATGAGCTCACAGACTTTATTAAGTTATTCTTTGGATCCAATTTGTGTTGTTCCGTAAACAAAGGAACTCGATAGAGCTACATTAGCGCCTGATGCGGAAACTTGGCTAATCAAATAACACGGGATCAGACTCGAATCAAAATAAGTTTGTGAACACATGCGGCGGTTGAGACGCTTGTAGAGCCTAGACATGGTAAACGTTCAGGTGCGTCCAGACAGTTTGAGGCATATGCCGTGAATGCATTTTTTATACATACCAATATGTCAGATGCCTCATGCGTTACATACAAGGCGTCCCATTCGAAGTACTCGCTTCGCTTTTAATCGAAATATCTTGCTGTGCTACAAAATGTAATAACCTTCTTCTCCGCTCATTCTCTTTAAATCATAGACGGGTACCAGACGGGTACCAACAGTATTCTCAGTGTTTTCGCAGATCGGTGGGATTCCCCGATGCTGCGGAGGTGGATGCGGCTCCACGCTGAATTTTAATTGTGCATTTTTATCTGTGTCTGTATCCTACTAACACTAGAAGTTAAGAAAAATTGTTACTAACCCTATGGACTCCGGTCTGAAATAAAAACTTTTCTATTCTATTCTATTCTATTCTATTTCGCTTATGCATTGTTACGTGCCACCTCGTTTCACGAAGACTCAGGTTTCCTGAATGATGACTAGGTACGTCACAAAACCACAGGATTAATAATCGGAGAGCAAAGTTTTATCTACCAAGCAAAGTCAAAGTCAGTTAGTTTAATGAGAATGTTACTAACATAGTTTATAAGTGTTACTAACAACAATATGAATCATTTGTGTTCGATTTAAATAAATAATAATAAAAAAGTCGCCGCTTTTAAAAAAAATCCCTTGCTTATTAACCTTTCACAGAACTGACACACACACTTCCGCTCTCTGTCCCCTACACGCCACGGACAGGCCTAAAATAAAACGCACAGATTGTTTATAACAACTCACTTCGCGGTTTGATAAAGCGGTCTAAATTACGATGATCTCGACAAATACTTATGTTCTATTAAAAGGATAGTCGAGCCATAACCTATTTTTGTTTCTTTCTGTCAAATCGTCAACCTCTTGATTAAAGATTTCAATTATAAATGCGAAATCCGTGAAGTCATTTTACTTCCAATTTAAACGTCTAAATCTGAAACCATTGACAACCTAACAAAAACATATAGGTACTTTACCAATAACACGTGCCTCCCTAAAATACATTCCTATTTATTTCAATTTAGAGCCAACAAAACACTCGACTAGTTTTTCTTTACAAAACAAGCGACAAGACGACGTCGAAGACACGAAAAGAACGTTTCCAATTTCAGCAAAGAATTTTAAATCCGGATTTTCTTTGAATAGTCGGACGCCTCCTAATCGTAGCGGCGAGCGTCCGGCCCACCCGTCCGTCCACGGCTTACCAGTCCGGCTTTTGTTAACTTCTGTAAGTACCTAATTGGCACCGGCAAACCTTCTACCTACCTAATTTAATTTAGTGTTTGTGTACCTTATAAGATAGGTTCGCCAAACAAACAACGTTCATTTGTAAAAGTGTATCCTACTGAAACCACGTCTGATATGGCTAGATAGTCGATTGCAGCGCACATTAAAAAAAAATTGAATTTATATAAGCCTGTCCTTTTCATTTATAATAATTCATCGTTTTCATATTTTATTTTGTAGTTCTATATTTTTATTAATTAAAAATATATGTAAACACTGGATAAAAGTCTTATACTAAATTAGCTTATAAACTATTAAAATGAAAATATAATATCCTAATCTAACTTAAACTACACTGGCCTGCAAAACAAGTAAAATAAATATAGAAAGTTTACAAAGGGTGGGTGGGCTTCTCAGAAAGAGTCCAGTACGGTGGAGCCAGTGTACAGGTATGGGCTGGCATATCTTCAGAAGGTCGCACAGAGTTAGTGGCCATAGAAAATGGCACTTTGACTGGGGAAAGACATGCCCAAGAAATTCTCAACGAGTAGGTATGCAGGGCCGTATTTAGCAAATATGGGTGATGGATCGATGCTGCTGCATGATAATGCCCAGCCACACACGGCTCAGGTCTTGCAAGAGTATATTCAGGAGGTTGGTATCAGTATGATGGCTTGCCATCAAGAAGTCCTGATCTCAACCCGATTGAGCACGCCTGGGAATGAGCTAGGGAGACTAGTCAGAAGCCGCAGACCACCACCTACCACCTTCACGACAGTAAAACAGGCCCTGCTTGAAGAATGGGAGAATATTCCCGAACATCAGCTCTGAATCCTCGTGTTCAGTATGCCAAACCGGCTCGAAGCTGTAGTCAGAGCCGGAGGAGGCAATTATTAACCAGTTATTAAAAATTAAATAACGTGTAAAACATACTTATAAATGTTAATTGAATTTTTTGACACTGAGCTAAATATGGCTATTTTTTTTTGTTTTATCTTTTTTTAAGTTAAAAATGTTACTAATGTATAGTTTACTAGTTTCAAAGAAAGCTGATAAAATTTGCTATAAAACTTTGTTTATGTTAAATCTCTAACTTCTATAGATTAGAAAAAATTGAAATTTTAAAAGTGTACCTAGTACTTATTTTTGCAGGCCAGTGTATTAACGAATTAACTTACATACGATTTAATGTTTTATTAAATTTTAAAAAAAATTGAAATTCTCGTCACCATTCCTAGCAATTCCAAGCAGGTAATAGGTAGCGTAAAATTATTGTCTATTTTCATTAAAAAAAAATTGCTTTTTCCTGAAGCAAAGTTCAATCACTACTCTTTTAATTATCCTCAAGAATGCTCACTATTTTATTCCCGCATGCATGCGCGAACCAATTACCCCATACTTGCATGGCATTGCGCGCGACATCCCATTGGACGCGCGTCCAATTACCGACGGCGCTCGGACAATTTGTCGGCCGCGCGACGACGCGACGACGCTTCTTGAAGGGGATCCAATCAGGACCACTATACGAGCCACGTATCGATTGTGGAGCCCTGAAGCGATGGATACGGCTTCAGGGAGGTTCTTGTTATTATCACAAGTTACCCGTCTTTATCATATACAAAGGAATTCTGATATCTACTGTCGCACAACCCGATGCATTATTTGGTATACGTACATATTATAGTTATTTGGTTTACGACTTAATAGGCCGGTACCGTGGTACCGGCCTATTAAGTCGTAAAAAATCAACATAAACGAATACTCTAAGCAATCCAATGCTCCTTGTTCGTGCACTACAGTATAAGTTTACCATTGAGTTCATAACTTGTATAGAAATAATAAACGTATAATTATTTGAACATATAATATCGCCTCTCCGTATGTAGGTACAGGCATGTCCACCATCCACCATCCACCATCTTTGAAAGACCATTTCATCCTTTGAAATATAATTTATAACAATCTTCAAAACACCACATTATCATCATAATATTTCTCACTTCCTTTAAACTTTACTTTGCACCCATATAATATCGCCAAATATTGAGCAGCAAAAGACAGTGTCAAAGGTTCAAATGCCACGCCCACTTGGCATCGCACTTCTCTACCAAGTCTTCTTATTTCCTGAATAGCGCTGTTGTTATGATTCTCTATCGCCGGTCATTACCCCAGCCCAGCTGAGTTCGCGTAGATCCCATTTCCTACCATTTGCTACCATTTGCTGCCGAAGACATACGTTCTAATCCAACATGTTATTGTCCGGAGCTTGCAGTTTTGATAGAACGCGTGATTGATGTTCGCTTCCATCGTGGATGAAAAATGGGAAAATGGTTCTGTGGAGAATTTTAAGTTAGTGGGATGTTTTTGTTGGGTTAGTTCGAACGTTTTATGGCCTCAATTGTCAATGACGTTATCTAAGTCTTGAGAACTTATTAAGGGACCCCGTTGGTGTCGTGGCCGCAAGCGCATCTGCTGAGCGTGGGGTCCTGGGTTGGATTTCCGAGTAGGGTAAAGTGTTATTGGCTTTTTCCATTGGGTATTTCTCTGTAGCAGCCCGGAGTTTGGAAGTTGGTGGTTTGAAGCCACCGCGCCTCGGAGACCACGCAAAGCCGTTGGTCCTGGGCATGATCTCTCCCTGGTCGTGTCGGATTTCCGTCCCATCAAACTTTGTGAGTAAAGAAACAGAAAGGAAAGGAATAGAGAGTACACCTTTGTTTGCGCACATACTTGTGCTCTATAATATCTCCTGCGTACTTGGCTAATCTCCGTTGAGATCGATCACCGTGGCCGAAATACAGTCGACATGATATTAAGGGACTGGAATACGAAGCCCTTACACACAAACTTTCGCATACCTACGCCTACATGAGTTAATAACTAAAACAAGGGATAATAATCGTAGGGTGGTTAACTTTTAGCTTTCGAACGCATCTGTAAGACCCTTAGCTTAGCAGGTGTCACGTTTCATTTGATGGACCATCTGGTTCACCAACCCGCAACGTGAAAAAATGAATGGGTTACAAGTACACTTACACATGCCACATTTCCCGAAACCAGTACATTGTAACTAGCGTGCCAGAAGAGAGGCGGATGACAATAATTCGTAAAACTGCTTTACGAGCCGGCTTTACATTCGCGACAGCCAGTTTTTTTAACGATGCCAACTTTTATGCGTTTTATTTAAATTTTCGTGATTTTTCGCAACAATTTAGATGGCAGTAATATTCTTGATGGGCTGTTATGCAATGAGATTGAAGATTTGTTTATTTTTTACATGACACCCTCTTTCATTTTCGAAAGCTTTCGATTTGACGGTTGTAAAAGAAAAACAAATTGGATCAGGTTTTTTTTTTGTCGGGCTGGATGTCCTCATGGATGTCCTCCGCCCTGCGGTGGGCAGAGGGGTCTGTCAGACTTTTACTGACTAAAACCCTCGTACACCTGCGTCGGGGACTGCGGGTGCGAATGCGTCTTCCGCTGCCCCGGACTGGTGACGGCCCGCGCACCGCGGACCACGTCCCATACGTCCCATACGGCCCACACGGGAGAGTGAGTTGTTAAACTTCCCCTGTTACGTCTTAGAGAGGCGCGCATGGAACACTACGCGCCGCCATTACGGCTCCTAGAATGGGGGGTGACGGATGTCTCCGAGTCCGTCGCCCCTGGACCCATCTAAGGGGCTGGAAGAGGGCGGTCCCTTTGACTTTCTGCAGCTTCCTTCTGCGAGATAACTGTTTCGCAGAAGGATACCACCGCGGCCCAGGAGTCTGCACTGCCAACCATTGAACGAACTACGGTCGACAGTGACAGGTCGCTCCCTACTTCCAGAACAACCCACGGCGCGAGTCGTCCCATGCAAATTGGATCAGCTCACACAACCTTTCAATCGCAATCGACCCTTTGAACATTACTTAATTGTAGCACTCATAGAGAAAACAAGGATCCGTACAGCTAATCAAGATCTGAAAAGGGTACATTACCAGCATCATTAAAACTTAACTCAAACAGTATCGTGTACAACACCAAGCGATCAAACTAATAAGTTTCCGTAACGAATCGAGTGCAAACATGATTAATCCCAATCAAATAGGGTAAGGCTAATTGAATGAAAACAAATTAAGCCTCCTCCCTTCCCCCCACAAAGCTCCGGAGGGTTGATTGCGGAGTATTATGAATAATTATTGCCGGAAAAATATTCGCACTGGCCACCTTGTTAACCGTGAAATGTCGGGGGAGTCAAAATATAGGTAAACATTATTTACGGGATAAATTAAGTTTAAAACAATACTCGTATTGTTTAGTTTTTACTGCATGTTCTTACAAAAAACTGCTATCCGACTGGCAGGTTGTTACTGATGACAGTAACGTCATCCTCACGAAGTCTGTGGGTTATATGACCACCTGCCACCAACTGTTACTGATGAGGGCTGATGGGTGATCCTTCTATGTACAGACACCAGCACATCAAGCTACTAAAATGGCAAGCTTCGGCCCAAGTGGACCCCGTCAGAGATATTCATAACTTCAGAGGCTAAATGTGTCTGCGATTCTTATTCAGATACCCAAAAAAAAAACAAGACACAAAGGATAAAAACGTCTTTAAATAGTCTTTAAATTTCCACGTTATAGGAGAGTCATTAAATATACACAGCGCGCTTAAAATCCTTCCTACCTCGTTTTAAATTGAAAACCGACAGAAAAAGGGCACAAAAAGTAATATAAGCACTGTTATCATATTAAACCGTGGAATGTGCTCAACAATGGACATTCGCGTGTTACAAAAAGAGGCGACCAGAGCCGGCCGCAGTTATTGCGGGTCCGGCAATTGTATCAGAGTGGACGGCTTTAATTCCGGTTCCCGCCGCCCCCGGCACCCCGGGCGCCGTATACGGGAAAATTGTAATTTGTTAGTTATGACTGGATTTGCCAAGTTTTAACATTTTTAGAGTACTGGCTTTGCTGAAATTAGTTTACAGAATGACCCACATTGGGGGTTTGTTTTTTTTTTTTTGCGTGTGACCTATTATATGGACGTAGAAACTTGCATTCCCTTTATGAATACGAAATTTTTGAGGGCTGAACGAACTTTTAATGAGCCAGTAGTATAAAGACTGGATTTTCCCATAAGAGTCCTCTGAGCAGGAAAACAGAATAACTATTCACATTAATTTTCTCGTACTTCAAGTGCCCTAACATACTGCCTTCAACTTGCTTCAACACATGGAATAAACTTCTAAAAGCCTGAACAAAATTATGTATCCTTCTCCAAACCTATATAGGTATATACAACAGAAAAACGTCTATAAAGTATCAAAATTATGCCCCCCCCCCTCCCCGCCCCCCCTTGACTTAGCGATTATTTGTGATTCTTAGAAAGCAACTCGCGAATCCCCGCGCCCTGGGATTACTGATAATCCCCAAAACGCCTCCGCGGCCCTTAGCCTTGCCTTTATTTAAAATGGCGGTGGCTTATGACCCACTGTTAAATATAATTGTGTTAGATTGCAAGCTTATTTACTATGGAATATGTGAATAGTGTGGTTTTGTATTTTGTTTTCATTGTTCGCTTGCCACTTAGAGCTAGTTTTCTTGCGACAACCTCTTAAGTCAACAACGGGCAAGCCTGTCTACCTCCTTGCCGGTGAAGTCAATTTTTCACATAACTAGGTATTTTTATCCTCATAAATTATCTGGAACACAATCTTTCATTTTTGAAAGTTACTCAACCAATAAACAAGAATTTTATGCAATTTGCTGTTTAAATTGTTTTAACTATTTAAATACATTTATCAAGCCCGCACGCGCGACTGACTGCACTCCCAACGAAATATTTTATATTCTACAGTTAATATTTAAAAAGTCAATCAGGAACGTTTCCATTGAAAAATGATTCGAGTTTGAATATTAAATAAATTTCCTTTATGTGCATACACTTTGTTTGTTTCCGCGACAAATAAACCAATTACCTATTGAAAATGGTTTACGGTGTTGTGTTTTATAATAAACCCCGTTTTTATATTGATTCGATGAAATCTACGAAGATTAATTGAAGTAAACATTGTCGAAAATATTCGAGTGTAGGTGCGTTTAATTTGGACTAATGCAGAATCATAATCTATACTAATAATAAACCTGAAGAGTTTGTTTGTTTGTATGTTTGTTTTGTGTGTGTATTTGTCCAATTTTTGAGGAAGGCTTTAGGTTATTTAACTTCGTGCTAGAACCCGTAGGAGCCGAGCAGAATGAAAAAAGTCAGAAAGGATACTAAGTGCAATCGGGGAACAGGAAGTGTCACGCGGGTGGAGTCGCGGGCAGGAAGGAAATGCCAACTATTGCAGCTTCAAAAAAAAAAGAACGCTCATCTTTTCACTTCATCATAGTTGTGTATGCCTATTTATTATTTTGATTTCGTTCTATTATTAACATTCTATAGTTTGTTTTTAGGGTTCCGTACCTCAAATGGAAAAACCGAACCCTTATAAGATCACTTCGTTGTCCGTCTGTCCGTCAGTCACGACTCTTTTTTTCAGGAAAGTGTGGAGTTATCAAGTTGAAATTAATATCAAATACTCAGGGCTGCAATCCCTTGAAGCAGTGAAAAAAATCAAACCTCTTAAGTCAACACAATCAAAAGTTACGGGCTTTTATGTTCCGAAATCAAAACCTATAGGGTACTTCCCGTTGACCTGGAATCATGAAATTTGGCAAGAAGCAATGTCATGTAGCACAAGTAAAGGAAAAATCCGAAAACCGTAAATTTATAGTTACCATACTAAAAAAATAATCTTATAACTATTTACATACCTACAAATTTGTACGGAGCTCTCGGTGCGCGAGTCCGACTCGCACTTCACAGGGTTTTTTTTAATCCCAGAGACTAATCTGACATTTAAATCTATTGTGTTCGCTTTTTTTTAGTATAGAAGTTTGACGTTACACCTGTCAGATTAGTCTCTGGGATTGAAAAAACGAACTTTAGTGATATTTATTTTAGAAGTATGTATGTATGTTTATTTAATACTGGTATTCAGCTGCATCCGGTTAGACTGGAAGCCGACCCCAACATAGTTGGGAAAAGGCTAGGCAGGTGGTGGTGGTATGTATGTTTATTTGTATGTACATATGTAAGTATATTCTCATAATATTTTTTTGGTTTTATTAAGTGGATTATTTATAATTTTATGTTTTTTGTCTCCTTTACTCTTTCACACGCTGTCTACAGCTCTGTATCTATTGTCCTATCGCAGGTATGCTGGAAGAGATTTCTTATGAAATAAGCATCACCTTTGCACCTATTTTTCTGTTCTGTTTTTTTCTTGTCTGTTTACATATGTTTGTAAATGATAAAATAAAATAAATAAATAGAACAGTTGAGTACGAATACGATAATACGGTTATTATTATCAGTTATTAGCGGAAAACTTAATATATCAACTACATATATGTATAGGACTGATACTGAAACATTGTATGAAATATGGGAATCATCATCTGCCTAGCCTTTTCCCAACTATATTGGGGTCAACTTCCAGTCTGACCGGATACAGCTGAATACCAGTATTTTACATTGAGCGACAGTTACTGGGTAATACGATACGCCTTGGTAAGACTGGTTGTCAGACTTTCGGGCTTCTGCCGTCCCGTAAGGACTGACAAAGATCCACGAATGGCAGCCGGGACCAACAGCTTAACGTGCTTTTCGAGGCACGAAGGGGTCTTAGTACGTTAAGATGGTCACCCATCAAGCGTAGCTTAACCTGATCGATCCACCTTTGCGGCTGTTATTATTTAGTGAGAATATTGTATGAAATACACATAATTTTTCTCGACGAACATAATCATGAGTTGACAATGTATACGTAGATAGGTACCTACTGGCTTGAAAGTGTCAAACCCTTTTTATAATAATAGCTTAAAGTCAACTTAGTGTCTAGAGAAATGTAGTTGTTTTCAAACCATAAGTAATTTGAATAATATCATATGTATTTTACTGCTCATATAAGTAACAAGCAATAACTCAAATATGCTCATATGAAAACCGTACAGCAAAATATTCTATGAACTCTCCCCCGCCAGTTGACGTCACGAGAGATTAGGGGATTATCCACATGCGGAGACGGCACACGGCACCTGGATATTACCAACATAACTTTGAACAATCTGGTTATAACAATATTAACATGAAGGAAAAGGGAAAGGAGGGATGCGAGGTACTAGATCAAAAATACTTAGCTACAGTCCGCCAGTCGACCAATACTAATCGTAATTTAATAATTCAAGCACATAAATGTACAGAGGCGGAGTTAATGCCATAGGCATTTTCTACCAGTCAACCTTTGGGTGATGCAAAGACAAACAGTGGTAGGTGCAATCACGAAAATTGAGGAATAAATATTTTAAACATAAAGATATGCATAAACCTACTAAAACAATAAATACGAGTATAACGTATACTTACCTAATTACATATATGTATGTAAGTATAAGTACAAATAAATATACATCAATACATGAAGAGGTATACTAAAAAGAAGAAGACATTCAATGAGAAAAGATTACCGATGTGATGATACCTACTGCCAGCT
Organism: Eremobia ochroleuca; assembly: GCA_949629135.1. NCBI lineage: Eukaryota > Metazoa > Arthropoda > Insecta > Lepidoptera > Noctuidae > Eremobia > Eremobia ochroleuca. The sequence goes on along the minus strand of OX451393.1, from coordinate 21,546,169 downwards.
TCTTGTGAATGTGCTCAAATTAAAATGTCTTTGACTTATCTCGGGACCCCGGGGTCCCGGACCTTTGGAAGGCGTGCCAGGGGCCGAAGCCAGCTTGCAGAGGCCCTTAGACAATTTTAAATGATGAGGAGGCACCGACCGACGATTATCCCAGTATGCACTGTGCAAGTGCACCCAAGGACAACCCCCGGTTGGTGCAGGACTATTGCAGAACATGGAAACAAAATCATTGGGCTATGGGTTTAGGTGAATAGTGGATCGGTTACTTTGAACTATGGATGTATTGCCTGACCAATGAGAAATAATACATTTTTCACAGATAAAATATAATTATCATTATTGAGAGTTTAATTATTGAACCAAAAATATTGAATTAAAATTGGGACAGATTTAAAATAGCTAAGAGTTTTAGCTATTATAGGAAATGCTGAAATACAATGTAGATATTGAATACCAACTACCGGCCGCGGCGTCGGCCACGTGAATGTCGGAAATGATCCCACCTGAACGTGATACCGGGACAAAAAGTAGCCATGTCCTTCTCCAGGATGCCACCTGGGTCTTTCTTTTGGACAGGTTTTTCAAGCGGCTTTACTTAAAAATAATAGAAATCGAAAAGTCAGCAAGCCATTTTTTTTTTCGCGTAAACCTTAAATCCTCTCTAAACTGGGTTACTGATTATCATTCAACGATCTTTATAATTAAATATCATTAAAAATAAAATACCCCCATTCTTTGATTTTCGTGGAGTGTCCCAAGCCCCGTTCTGGTCACTCAGTAAATTAAATATCTTAAACTAAATGCTACATGCTAACCAAAAAAAAAAACTAAGTCCGAAGAAGTTTACAATGCTATGATAAATTAGACCATATTTCTAAAAGAACTACATTTCCTAAAAAACAATAAATGTAACTGTCCCGAGGTAATTGCTGATTTGCGTGGATTATTATAATTTCACTAGCACATCTCTAAATTCGCGGCCCGATGATCCGTCATCCTAATACGAGTAACAACTGGTAGCGCTCCGATGGCCTGGCAGAGAGATTGTGTGATGGTGCGTCGAGTTTTCAAAAAATAGATGGTAAGAATTTCGTTGCGTGGGTTTGGTTTCTCAAAACTTTGATTTGCGTGGTACAATTATCTCCAGTGTCTGTGAATTTATTTATTTATTAAAATAGTTTTGACCCACGCAGATCAATTTTTGACCATGCAAACTAGTACAAAACTCAAAGTTATTTACTTTGAGTTTTGTACTAGTTATGAATGAAAATATTGTTTATTACTTTAATTAAATGTAAATTCAATAAAAAAATACTGATTATGTTCCTTAAAAATGACTAATTATAATAAGAGAAAGTGGCATTTTTTTGAAACGTTTAAATTAGTGTTATACAAATGACTGATTATAATAATAGTGTTATTTTTTTGAAATGTTTAAATTTGTGTTTTATTATAGTCTTTAATAAATAATAAATAATGTTGGACTGATTCTACTAAAAACGTTTTCTGCCTTAGTAACCTACCTATTTTTTTTATCTCATAATAAAATAATTTCTTTTCAATATGAAGTAACAATAAGTAACTCATTTGAGAAAGTTAAATAAAATTTTCATTTCCGTGGGGTGTTTTGTGACTAGCGTGGCCGCCATTTTTTTAACCTCAATTATCTCTGTAAGTATATCACTCTCTGAGGTGCCTTTTATATAAAAAATATTACTTTTACGTATATTCTAAGATTCTGATATCAATTTATAAAAAAAGTTGAATTTGAAAATTGCCACGAAAATCACCAAAGAATGCCTTACTCGAAGAAGCACCCACCTATCCCCTTGCTAAATTATATCGAAATCCGTTCAGTGATTTAGATATGAAAAGGTAAACATACAGACAGAGTTATAATATTAGTATGAATAGATTTTTGTGTTAATTTAGAATTCAGATGATGCGTAAAGTAGCAGTGTAAGTCGTCCTCTGTCCCGCCTCGCGGACCGCGCGGTCAGCGACCAGTCCTACCTGTAAGAAAATTTGATAATTCAGGTAGTTATCATTTTTAAGAGATTATTTTAAGAGACTGTCTCGCATGTTCCTCAATTCGATTCCCTGTTGATTCTAATTAGGTTTAATACATTGAATACCCAATTACGTTTGATAACGAAGGAGCAACATGAAAATTACCTGATTCGCTCAATATTTTGTCTCATTTAATTACTTCAAGTGTTTAAAAAGTTTCGTACCTACATAGGTATATAGGTCTACGTCATGAACATTTTAAACTCAACCTCACAAGTAATTCAGGTTATTTCATCTAAATTCGTCCTCATTCGCGTTCATTAAAGTCGGGGGAGTACTCCAGGCACTTAATTGCGACCGCACGTACTCCACAACCGATATTATACTTCCGAGCTAGGTAGCTATATCACGTAATTAAATCTCTTCTATTTCTGACTCTTTGCATTCTTATTCGAACTTTACTTGAACTTCTACGTCCCGTTGTGAAATAGCTTACGCGCTGCAAGAAGCTTACGATTGTATGAAACGTTGTGACAGGTCATACTCGTATTGCTAAAATTATTTGTGTTAATTGTAAACAGCAAAAATAATTATTCATTGAATCATAAATGTTTATCCAGTGAAATCATTTTAATTGGATAAACATTGCCATAGACAGTGCCTATTTCTTTATTTTGTCAGTTTTCTCCGTGAGGAATCATAATATTAATAAGGCGCAGAAATTGAAAAACACGACCTGATGGTATCACGACATTAATAAATACACCTCGGCTGCTTCCAAGGCACACTGGGTGACTGTAATGCAGTACACGTAATTGAGAAAACGGTATTTTAGAAATTATTCGCATTACGAGACTCATTTTTCTCCCTCATGAGTCCTTCGGAACGCATTAGAGAGGCCCAATAAAGTGTCTCGAAGGAACGTGCGCATAAAGAAAGCACCGTCACAGGGAAATTGTTGTAGCAAAGTTATAAGGATCGATTTCCATGCGAGATACGACCTTACGGTTTTGAAAATAGAGGTGAAGTGGTAAGAACACGCTAGGGTTCAGTAGAGTGCGACATTTGGCAAGGGAATAGTAGGAAGTACTCGGCAAGCGGGTTCCGTCGGATATGTTAACGGCAGATGAATGGCGACGGCCCGAAGTTCGTAAGCTTGGAGTTTCAGTATTGAAATCTAGGACGTGATGCTTTGATCGAGATTAGGTAGATAGTGAGGGCCTTGAACCCCATTCTATCTGATGACCCAAAATAAACAGTCAGAGAAAAGTCATGGTATTTTACCGAATTTTCATTGAAAATCAAGAAGTAGGTAGGTGTGTACAGTTAGGTTATAACTATCATAACGAAAAGAAATATGGATATCGGTGAAATAAGACAGAAGACTTTTCCTTCCATTTTTTTTATAGAATGATAAGGATCAGCCGTCCAAGACAGGGTATGGACTTAATACGTTAAAAGAGGAAAAGAAAAATTACGCCATAGTTGGAAACCCTCGTGGCCCCTCTCTATCTTTCCTTGAATAGGAATAGCATCTTAATGTATCGTAACCGTCTCAACAGTGCATCGTATGTGAAGCGAGGTGGAAAGGCTCACTGATCGGAAACCTTCGCCTAGCTCTCACCAGACGCTCTCAGAGCCGCTCCATTGAGCTTAAGGAGGAGCCTATATCTAGACTTCTAGGAAGGTATCTCTTTTACTGAGAGCAAGTGGGTCGTAAAGGTCGTAAATAGCTACTGTGTTGAGTAAGGATCGGTGGAACGACTCGGTGATTTTTAAAGTGTGTCGTGGAATTAAGTTGCGGGGCTTAAATTCTACTTTTGATTGTAACAGGTTTGGTTCGTTTCGTGGATGTTAAAGAAAGGTAAAAGGTAAGGAACGTTAGGTAACCTACATGTGTATTGGTTAGCCTAGAATGTCACTGCAATCCATCCCCTTGACGGTACCCGAATTTTCGGAACGTGGTTCTCTTTTGGGCGAAAAAGCTAACGCAAAGAAGTTTGCAAAATGTTTAATTGCCAGAACAATTTCTAGAAATCCAATAACAAAACCAGTGGAATGAACAATGTATTAGATATTACGTGTACAACCGCAGTCATAACAAAGTTATATTATTTCCACGGAGAAGCAATAAAGCAAGTTAAAAAGTATAAAGCGACAATGTCTCGCTTTGATACAAAATTAAATGGATGCCTGAAATATGTTGCTGGGGGAACCCGAGTTGGTGCCAACATTTTAAAATATTCCTTCTTCGCTGCAACAGGGCTACCAACCGAAAATTTTGGTGAAAATGTGGGTTATGATGTTGTGGACGGTCGGTAGGTATGTGGGTACCTTCACAAAGATCAGCCGATGGATTCTATTAGAATCTCACCGTGAGAAGTTAGGTGAAGTGAGCTGTCATTCCATCTGATGCTAGAGATTGACACTAATGACTGCTCACATTAAGCTCACTTCACCCGAGTTATCACGGTGAGATTGTTACAGAATTAGGTAAATATAGTAATTATCTATCTTTTTTAGGGTTCCTTAGTCAACAAGGAACCTTTATAGTTTCGTCATGTCCGTCTGTCCGTTAGTCCGTCCATAGCTTAGCGCAGACATTCTTAGTACTAGAAAGCTATAATTTGGCATGGATACATATTAATCACGCCGACAAAGTGGTAAAAAAAAAGTTTAAAAAAAAAAAATAGGGTACCTACCTCCTCTATGTATATATTTATTTCTCGTCTACCCCATGGTGTGGGGTATCGTTGGATGGGTCTTTCAAAAATATTTCAAGTTGTGAAAACAATTCTTCGTTTTAGGGATCTTTTTATGAAATAATAAGCTTTAAAGTGCTAATTTTTGTTAGAGTGAAGTCTGTGTGCCCCTACCAGCTAAATTGTTGTTTTTGGATAGGTATGTGAAAAAATTCACGGTAGTATATGAAGTTAAAAGGAAAACTATCCCAGCTAAGTAGGCTTTACAAGTTTGCGAGTAATAGTCGACCGGCTTACATTTGCAGTTGCAATGTATGGGAGAACATGATTTTCAACTTCAATGTTGAGTTTTTTCTTGGGATAAATTCATTCCAACTACGGAACCCTTCATTGTGCGTGGTCCGACACGCACTTGGCCGGTTTTTTAATACCTCAGATGGGAAAGATTTTGCGTAAAATCATTTAATAAGGAATTTGTGCGCAACAGTAGGAGTTCATCTTGTTACATAACTACAGATAGTGCAGTCCACGAAGACGCGCCCCACTCTTCTTTTTAAAACTTGCAGTACAAGTGTGCAACATTCTGCTAGTATGTTAGTTTTGTCGATACACAGTAATTACTTATTAGTGGTTATTAATGTGAGTATCGCCAAAACTCAAACACGTGCGGAATTAAATTGCGATAACCACTAACGATTAAGAAGAGAGTGGGGCGCGTCTTCGTGGATGGCACTACGAGTATCTATAGACGGATCTTAGTCAGTGGAATTATCACTTTTTTGCCTTATTGTAGATCAATATTTATTTACTTAATCAAGATAATATTTACATAATATAACCTAACATTTAAAATATTAATAATATGTACTTACATGTACTTATATGAAGAAATAAGCAAAAGAATAATTGGGCATCAAAAAATTTGTCCGCTTGGACCACTTGGACCCCGTGTTTCAACCCCAAACGGCTCGAACATATAACTCCCAATCAGGTTAGTATATTTTCGCCATTTGACGTTTTCCGCACCTGCAGTAGCCGCCCCAGCACAGCCCACCGTGCTTGGAAGATGGGATGGCGCAAGGGTGTCGACACATGTTGCATCCCACACCAAAGGTCGGCCTAACTTCCAGGGCATTATGGTCATTCCGTCTGGTCTCTTCCCATCGTCGCTTGCCAGGCCGTTGGGTTCTACAACAGCTGGCACCCGGCGGTGACAAGAGCACGACGGATGATGTCATCCGTCGTGCTCTTGTGTGTTATGAGTAATCACACAAAGTTGAATGATGAGATGAACTTCTAAAGTTGACAGCCCTGATTTAAAAATATACGAACATTCATCACGGTCGTGTTCGCTGGGATAAGCAGTGTTCGAACCAGCGGTAAACGGGATGTTCCCTTGGTGAACATAAATGTGGAAAACCGCAGAAGAAATAACATATAATATGTGCCAATATATATCTGTAGTATTTGTTGGTACAGACGCCAGCACATCAAGCTACCCAAAACAGTCGAATTTTTCCAATCAACTTTGAACCTAATATTTTAGAGATAAAGTTGAAAATATATTAAAGAAAGACATTGTAGTAGCTTGATGTGCTAACGTCTGTACCTTCATGCATTAGCAGTATTTATCTATTAGTTGTATGACTTAATTTTTACAGATTTTTAAGTATTTTTTTAATTATAAAAAAAATAGTGCCCAACGAACTTAATCTGAGAAATATTGTCCATCGTGTTCTACGAGTATGACCTTGCGCCATCTATCGGGCAACATACGGATGATGTCGCGAAAGAAACTTGCAGGCTTTGAGGCGATAAAACCTTCGACGAATTTACGCACATCATCCAGCGTTTTGAACTGTTTATCCACTAAGCCGTGATGCATTGACCGGAAAAAATGATAATCAGATGGGGCCAAGTCTGGTGAATATGCCGCGTGCGGGAGAACTTCCCATCCCAAACCCAAGAGCGTCTTTTGAGTCGCACGAGCAACGTGAGGTCGAGCGTTGTCATGCAGCAGTATGACTTGCCGGCTTCCTTGCCCAGTAAATGACCTTTTCTGACCCAGTTCTTCGCTCAATTTATTCAGTTGTCGACTGTAGAGTTCCGCTGTCAGTATCTGACCAGTTTCCAGAAGTTCATAATAAATCAAACCCTTCATGTCCCACCAGATACACAGAAGAACTTTCTTTATGTGGCTGTTCGGTTTCGGCGTCGATGTAGAGGGTTGCCCAGGATCTATCCACAACTTCTTACGTTTAGAATTCTCGTAAAAAATATACTTCTCATCACCCGTCACAAGTTACCACAAGAAGTCCTTTTTTTGTTGCCGGCCAAGCAGTGAAAGACACGTAGGTAATGAAAGATACGTTGACTTAGGTTATGTTCGGTCAACACGTGTCCTACATGTGTTGACCGAACATAACCTAAGTCTCATCCATCTCATCCATCTTCCAAGCTTTTGATTTTTTCCCATTTGGTGCAAACGCTTGGAAATAGCTGTTTGGGTGACTCCTCATTGAGCTGCAAGTTCTTTTTGCGTTTGCGTTGAGTAAAGCTTACAATTCCGCATCTTCAAACTTTCGAGGCTGCCCAGGGCGCGGCTGGTCACTAAGATCGAAATTACCACTTCTAAAACGTTTGTACCAGTAATTACTTACATGTTTCATAAGATACAACGTCGTCACCAAGAACACTACCACCGTGGTTGAGAAACATTTTTTCCTTGTTGGAATTCGTATAAAATGCAGTGCCGAATGTGCTGTTTATAAGTCGCCATCGTAAATTTTACTATTCTGAGAGGTTATGTAACTTGCATAGACTTGTCCTTTGGTGTTCTAAAATCTTGGGTCCGATCCTTACAAAAGCACAAAAGACCACGGAAACATTTCTGTTTTAAATATAGTTTTAAGCTCTAAGAAAAAATCTGTAAAAATTAAGTCATAAACCTAATACTTAGGTATACTAACAAGTCTAAATCAGGTGTTAAAGCGATTGTTTATTAAAAGCATAATTTATGTCCTGCATTGTTATAGGAATCAAAGTTGATATCTACCCTCTGATAAATAACACAGATTCATAACTAATAGGTACTTGTAAACATGCAACACTATTGTTATTATTACTCAAGCATACACAGACAGCTATTGAAACCAAATTAGTCACTGAAATTTACAATTTTATTAAGTAACCCCACTCCATCTACTAAATAGTTATCCTTCAACCTGACCTCATCTGTCACTCCAGACTCCTCCGGGACCCTCCCTAAATCGCCTACCTCAACCTGCCGCCATATTTATTATAAAATAATCACAAATTGTTGAATTTCATATCGAAACTCCCCATGGACAGTGTTTTCTTTCTCAGAAATTGTAACTCAATTCTTGTAACAACTTTCCAAAAAGTCTCGATGAAGTCCGCCCGTTGTTAACTTCGGACAACTAAAACTGAGTTTGTAGTTGTGTCATAAACCTAAGCTAAGTTTAAAGTTGCAGCCCGGCTGCAAGCTTTCGTGTTCGATAGTTGGATAGTGGAGGATACTATTATTATTAACTCGTAGAAGACTTGAGAGCTGAACTTTGGCCTCCATTTATCTATATAATACACAGACATGATCCATGATGTGAAAATCAACACTACTTATTATTGAGCTAAAAACGCACTGATGATTGCCATCAGCCATATTATGTTGATATTAAGTGTTTATTTGGAAGGAGTGCTACTCTGCTCATGCTAATGATGATATCCCGTAATTGCTTAGTCATAACTCTTCTATACATACATAGGTATGTACTGAGAGCAAGAGACTGAGCGGCTTATTCTGCTGTGTATCAGCGATCTCGGATGTTGCCGGCAAGCAGCCAGCTCGCGGGAAATCAAGCGCTGGCCTCTTAATAAATGAGCTGCACTTTAATTACTGCACTTTATAAGCTTAAACTAATTAGGGGGAGTAAAACTGTTGCTTTCTTTATCAATTCCTCGTTTAGTTTACAACATAAACTGGGATCCAACCATAAATACTAAACACACCTTTTCAGATATAGCTTTCTTACTTCCATTCCCGACATGGTTTTATATTCTACACCATTGCCAGTGTTATTGTCAACTGCCCATAATTGAAACTGCACATCCACATATATTGACGACTTTTAAGCATTGCAAAATCAATCCTGATCTGTAGAAACCACTCAAGGGAAATCTAAAGATCCCTCACCCGCCATGAATAAATTAGCAATAACTAGATTCCTTCGTTGCATCATACACCCGTCTGAACAACGTATCCAGGGAAATGAGGGAATACTAATCGATCACACGCATTAGTGTTCAGACACAGAGTAGAAACGACCAAATTCCTAAATTAATTTACCTACCGAAAATGCACAAAATTGAAATCTGTGTCAGGAGTTATAAGGACTAGTAGCACATTACTTCGTGTCCGAGTCCTAAAGAAATAGCATTTATTACATAACTAGTAACACGCACCCCGCTTTGCAGGGGAAAACATTGAGATTTCTGTGCAATATCTAAAATTAAAGTATTATTCATATATAACGTACGGGATAATTAATACTGTAACTGATGGTGAAAACCACATCAACATTCATTGTGCAGTTGAGAAGAACTAAGCGACCACACAGACAGATACGAAAAGCGAGCTAACGTGAGTTTCGGGCGATGGTCCCGGGTCAAATGATAGTCGTTTAATTTGGTCACTGCAGCTCTCTATGATGATAGTTGTTGGCAGTCTATTTACTTATTAATCTGTGAACCGTAGCAAGTATATTAAGATGCGGCCCACCCGGGGGAAATCTGCAAGATGTATCTGTCCGTCTGTCACAATGCGTTGGGTGAACATCAGTAGATTCTTACATTTTCGGTATAAATTTGAACTATTAGAAGGCGACACTTTGGTTGCGTTGGTAGTAGCATATACAGTGTGTCCGGACATGGACTAGCGATATTCTAAATACTTAAATATAAGCTATTTTAAAGTACTATTACACTATAGGCTTGGGTCCAATACACTTCCCCGCTATGTGGCAGCCATTTTGTTTTTTTTGTTGAAATATGCTCTATGCGAGTACAAAAAAAATCATATATCTCAAAGTTTTAGTCATACTGAGATAAAAATAGGCTTATTCGGAAGGCAATAATATTGTCTACCGTCTGCATTACAAAGCAATGTGTTCACAATTCCATAACTTTTGAAAAAAAATGTGAAAGTCGAAAAAAAAATCAAAAAATTATGCAATTCAACCAATAATGGTTAATTACTACAAAAACAACCCCGAGAACTTTTTTATTTTTTATACTAGATCGACAGTTTTTGAGCTACGCTACAATGGAACATAAAATTCACAACTGTATGTTTAATACTTTAAGAGTTATTGTTGTTTGAACATAGCGTATGCGCAAGCACAAAACGTCTTTGTTAACCGCCAGAGTGTCATTTATGGCATTCACTGTATTCCATCTGAGAGCAGGCGAGAAATACTGTTCGTTACTACCGTGAGTAAGCGAGATAGAACGTATTAGTCCACTACCTGAAACAAAATCAGTTTTAAGGACAAATTATTAGTTGGGTTAGTTTAGTTGTCCCTCGCCCTGCGTTGTGATCGCTATCGCTACTTTCACTTACCGTCCGTGCTGTTTACGTGCTGCGTTAGTGTTTTGTATTTAAAAGTGTGATAAAGTATGGCACAGCGTCAATATTCATCGCAACATATTGCTGACATACACTTTGTGTATGGCTTTTGCAATGGAAGTGCAAATTTGGCTGTACAAGAATATCGACGAAGGTACCCTAACAGGCCTACACCGAGTCGCCAAACTTTTATCGACGTGCATTCAAGATTAGCGGAAAGAGGTATTCAAAGAGCTGTTAATGAACGCAATCGCTTGGTATCGCCCGAAGATGAAGAAGAAGTGCTTAGACTAATAACCAATGATCCTAGACTAAGCGTTAGACGGATTTCAGTGCAACTTCGAATGTCTAAGTGGCATGTATGGAGAATTTTGAAAAGAGAAGGGTTACACCCTTATCATTTTCGACGGGTTCAAGACGTGATCGAACCAGATTTTGCTGCGAGATCTGTGTTTTGTTCGTGGATAAATAGAAATTTGAGACAGAACCGTAATTTTTTACAAAGAATACTGTGGACTGATGAAGCCAAATTTACAAGAGCTGGGATTACAAACCACAGAAACGACCATCTCTGGTGCTCCGCAAATCCAAGGGCGGTGCGCCCAAGCTCATTTCAACATGAATTCTCAGTAAATGTGTGGGCCGGCATAATCAACGATAGGCTGATAGGGCCATTGGAATTGCCACCTACATTAAACGGCGCTAGATTTTTAGAATTCTTACAGACACAGTTTGCGGACAGCCTCATGGACCTACCTCTATCATACCGTCGGCGTATGTGGTTCCAGCTCGATGGTGCACCCGCGCATTTTTCTCGAGCAGTGAGAGAATATTTAAATAATAATCTACAGCCGTGGATCGGTCGTGGTGGTGTAGTAGCGTGGCCGCCTCGCTCACCCGATTTGACACCCTTGGATTATTTTTTGTGGGGTCATATGAAACAAAAAGTATACGCTACAGTTCCAAATACCAGGGAAGAACTCGTCGCAAAAATTATGGCAGCCGCCGAAGAAATTAGATCCGATTTGGATTTAATTAGGCGCTCATCAACCCAGGTGGCACAGAGAGCCGTAGTGTGTCTACAAGCTGGAGGTGGCCACTTTGAGCAACTGCTTTAGATATTTTAATCTTCATTTAATATTGGAAAAAACATTAAATAAAATTCAATATGAATGTTATGTTTTTTTAATGATTTCCTGTTTAGGGTTCCGACAAAGGCCTTTTGTGCTTGCGCATACGCTATGTTCATACAACAATAACTCTTAAAGTATTAGACATACAGTTGTGAATTTTATGTTGTATTGTAGCTTAGCTCAAAAACTGTCGATCTAGTATAAAAAATAAAAAAGCTCTCGGGGTTGTTTTTGTAGTAATTAACAATTATTGGTTGAATTGCATAATTTTTTGTTTTTTTTTTCGACTTTCACATTTTTTTTCAAAAGTTATGGAATTGTGAACATATTGCTTTGTAGTGCAGACGGTAGACAATATTATTGCCTTTCGAATAAGCCTATTTTTATCTCAGTATGACTAAAACTTTGAGATATATGATTTTTTTTGTACTCGCATAGAGCATACTTCAACAAAAAAAACAAAATGGCTGCCACATAGCGGGGAAGTATATTGGACCTAAGCCTATAGTGTAATTGTACTTTAAAATAGCTTATATTTAAGTATTTAGAATATCGCTAGTCCATGTCCGGACACACTGTATATATATAGTGTAATTTATACAATAGCCCAAAGAAAATAATACTCGCATTCATAACTATTTTCTATTTTTCTATACTTTTGCTACCGCTACTGCTATCTCTCCGCTAATGTTTTAAGATATAAATAAATTATTTTCAAATTCCGTTGACTTTTCTGTTTAACGCAAATTTTGCAATATCCATTTCGCTAATAGTGGAAAACTCTTAAACCTTCCCTCGAAACATTTATGTCTACTCCGAAACATACAGCGAAATACAAAATGTTCCTATACGTCCAGTTTGAGTGCACGTGCCTTAGGTGGACCATTGCGGATGATGGCCGCAATGGGGCCCGCGGGGAAATCACTCAGACTTGCCGGAACTGCTCCCTGAATAAATTACCAGGTATACTTAATGCCAACACTTTTGATCTTGAGATACAGTTTAACATTAAGGTGTTAAACTTTATCGTTTTACAAAATCAGGTTAATGTGAAATTACAGAACTTATCATTTAGTAGCTAACAAACATTTTTGAGGTCCTTTCAAATAAGTACGAGTATGAAGAATGAACACACATAACAACTTCCAGTTGACATTCTCGTGCCTACTGCACTTTCACATGAGCTACTTGTGCAATCTAGAGTTACCAGATTCCGCTAAAGTCATAATTAATGCCTAAATGCTCCTCCTTGGTAACAAAAACCCTGTGTTAGCATATTATAGGAGGCTGGGAGCCAAGAGCCGCCCCCAGACGTCGCGTCCGGCCGAAATGAATAAATTAGCTGCAGCATTGTGATTCTAGCTGCGGAGGACGGTCTAGTTTCTGTTCTAAACAGTATTATAGAGGAAGGCGTTTTTGATAAATATTTACACACTGTCAGCCAGACATAAAAAATCCGGACCCAAAAGACTCGGACGTAAAATATATGACAAATCTAGCTTCAGAATTAGACAGGTATGAGCCATCTCAATGGGTATGAGTGATCTCTGTAATTCAAACCTGTGGCGCCTTTTTATAAGAGAATGAAACCAAACGCTTTTAGCACATCTAGGACGCGTTCAAAAGCTGTCAATATTCTTTTTTGAATGTTCCAGAAGTGCTGATCACATTCAGATGCCTTGGTGAAATAGGCTCGAAGTACATACCATATCAACTTTCGGGGACCTATAAATGAGAACTGTCACTCTGGGCATCGCTATTGCGGGTGCATTTTGGGTGACCGTGAAATGATATTTCAAATAATAGCAAAGCAGACTCATGATCATCAGTCAACCATCTACGAAATAGCTTTCCTAGCTTTCAGTATATATGTTGTTTGTTCCTCAACACCTCTATCGTCAGTCAAAGAGCTAGCAATAAAGACTAATAAAGTTAAATAGAATCGAACAGTAAAAGTCGACACGTAGCATCCGCAATGCTGAAGAGTTTCTCTTTATGACAACCAACTAGAAGATAGATGAAATTGCGCCCCGAATAAACGCTCGAAATTTTACGAGTGCAGTGTCGCTTTATAACGAACGATTAAGAATTGCACCTGATGCGATGGACTACCGATCGAGTGCGACGTGTTTAAAAGGTACCTATCACTATCAAACGAAGTTTAAAGAAGTTTCAACTAAAATTTTAAATCGATTGCGATGAGATATTGGTATTTGATACGGCAAGGTTGAAAATACTACAATTCTCAATGTTTTCTTTCTGTAATACCCACGTCAAAGATTAAAATCTGCCTACTTTCCTACAAGAAAATGCTACTTCACATGTATACCTTTTTTTATTGCTAAATGGGCCTGCTCTTGACCTCGATCACGCCTGATGGAAAGCTATGGATGAGGTCTATGATGGAACGAGCATGCTTAGAAGATGCCTGTTCACTCTTCTATGTACAAAGCATAGGTACATAGCCAACCGTAGGTATAAACTGCATACTCAAGTATGTATCACACAAACTATAGGTACTCAATTATTTGTGTAAGTATTATTTTCATGAAACAATCGAAACAAATTGACTTTCCTACTTAGGTAATTAAATTACAGACCTATCTAAAACAACGCGCGTTCAATTCCTGACCACACAATCTAAACTTTAAGACCACCAATACCTTATAACAAACGTTAAAATTGCCGAAACTGCTCTAAAACGGAACCAAACTCTTACAACACTTTAACAAACCATAACCTCGATTGTAAACTTGTTAAGTTGTTAACACCAAAACGAAGCAAGATTTCCCGCATAATGAAAACCACAGACGCAGACGTCTTCATTCCACGCAAACAACGTTCGGAAACCACGTCTCGCGCCCGAGGGAAATCAGCCGCTGTGCGTTCCGAAACCTTTGTAGCGAACAGTAATTACACTGACCACGGGAAGGCTGAATGGCATTTTTCTTATGTCTAATTCTTTTAATTAGTGAGGTTAGGAAAGGAAACGTTGGCGTTCTATATTTAAATATGTGCTCTAACTTTGTAATATACCTGAGAATGTTTACATTCTCGTCGAATATCACATTATGTAGAATTTTGCTCTGATAAATATGTAATTAATTGCAATCACAATCCACATAAAAACAACTCATTTCTTTCCCAGAAAAGATTTTTTATTATAAAAAACACAATTCAAATACAATCACTCCAATTTGGAAACAGAAATCAAAATAATCATTCATAACAACGTTAATTAGTTTAAGGTTGTCCCGCAAAAAAAAACCCCATAGAATATGTGTGTAAAAATGTGTGATGTGTAATGTAATGTTACATAGGTACATTCGTTATGCCGTGATTGCCAGCCCCCGCTGATGGAATTAATAATTTGCCAGATCATAAATGCAAAAACCGGTCAAGTGCGAGTCGGACTCGCGCACCGAGGATTCCGAACTTTTTAGGTATGTAAATAGTTTTTTTTTTTTTTTTTTTTTATAATGTAACTACAAATCTACGGTTTTCGGATTTTTACCTTTACTTGTGCTACATGACATTGCTTCTTGCCAACATTCATGATTCTAGGTCAACAATAGCCGTGCGATTCTGTAACCATCTCGCAGTGAAAGCTTGGGTGAAGTGAGCGTAGAGTGAGCTGTCATTTGCTAGGGATTAATACTATTAAGTGCTCACTTCACTTATGATTTCACGGTGAGATTTTTACAGAATCGACCGGCAGGTTTTGATTTCGAAACATAAACGCCTGTATCTTTTGATTGCGTTGAGTTAAAAGTTTGATTTTTTCCTTTTGAAGTACGGAACCCTGAACATGGACGCGTTCGCGTAATGTAAAGCGCTTTTTGCGCTGGATTATGCTTGAATGTGAAACATGAAAAAGTACGGTTTATCTTTCCAGAAAAAAAGTAAAGGAATTCCATAAAAAACTGACGAATAGGAAAACTATAGGTACCACTAACACCTTACTTATAAAAAACAATTTATTTTCGTAGCAATCGTAGCGATGTTGTAGCTCTCGTAGCACATCTACGGACTGCACACACCTAGGTAAACCAAAAATGGTTGTATAAGAATTTAATAGACTCCTGAAGTGAATTTAATAGACTCCCGAAGTATGGACTACTGGGTTCGATTTCGATCCTCGGTTCAGGCAGTGTTATTAGGTTTTTCGATTAGGAAATTCTCAGTATCAGCAAAAGGTCATGCATTCGTTGCACTTGAGCTCCATTAGGCTCTCCTGGAATTATATGCTCAGCAGTGGGTGAAGTCGGGCCGTGGACGATGATGATGATTGTTATAACTGGCCCAAGGCTTGAAATACTGGTATTTTTGGGACCCGGTACCATTGGCCTTGGTGTGATACGGTAGCATAGTAGTAGCTGTACTATTGGTACCGGTATCAGACCGGTACCCTGTTCTATTAATTTCTAATCAGTATCGGTACTGTACTGGTACCAAACCAATATTTCCGTAAGTTGGAGGCGGAAAACAGATATAGAAAGTAAAAATGATAGTTAATAGTCATTAGAAAAATAACTTTATTTAGTATGTGATTTTTTTGCAAACGATTGATACGTTTTGATTTTGCTTTGTGAATACCATACGTATTTAGAACTATTACGTATTTAAGGTATCAGTTTATTTTTTCATCATGCCTCGTGGAAATAAACTTAGTAAAGTTGAAATAAATATCATAAATAATGTAAAAAAACAAAAATTAAATGTGACACAAATAGCAAAATATATAATAAATAGATCTATAAAAGTCATCATGAATTATTTAAAAGATCCAGGGAATTACATTAGAAAAAATCCAGGAGATCGGCCAAGGGCCATAAGGCGATTTTCACACTGCCCCGCATCATGCTGCATATTGCGTGTCGACGCACCTACGCGCGTTCCTGCGGGAGTGCAGATCTGCATCATCGTGCGGGTTTTTTGCGCACTCACGCGCGTAGGTGCGTTTTGTAGATTCACGCACGGCGGCTCTCATTTATTCGCCGTTCTCTGTGGTGGTCGTGCAGTACTGAGCATCACGATAGTTTTCACATTTCATATTCCAGATAGCTGGGTGGTTTTCGATTTCGAATATAAATCGATCGATATCGAGATCCATTTTCAAACACACACGTCACGCCCATTCAAAATCACGCGCGGCACTGCGGGATTCGGTGTGTCATACCTTGCGTCTCGCCCCGCACCTACGCGCGGGGGTGCATTTTTCCCCGCGTGTATGCGCGTGATCCGCATGAACGCGCGTGGATGCATTTTCTGTGTGTTAGACTGTGCGTGTTTTCCATACAAACGGAGATACTTACAAGCAACGGAAGAACACGCATCCACGCGCTACGCTGCATCATGCGGGGCAGTGTGAGAATCGCCTAAGTGATAGAGATAGACGAGCAACTTTGCGAGTTGCTTCAAATTCGATATTAACAGCGAATCAAATCGCTTCTGCTGCTGGCGTAAAACAGGATGTAAGGAATGTTCAACGTCTTCTATATGATGTTAAGCATTTAAGCAGGAAGAAAATAATGAAGAAACCACCTTTAAGTGTAAAAAAATAAGAAAGAACGTTTACAATTTGCTGAAGACCATACCGCATGGAAAAAAAAGTGGCATCATGTAATATTTTCGGATGAAAAGAAGTTTAATTTGGATGGCCCGGATGGGTATAAGTATTACTATCATGATTTGAGTAAAGATGAAATAATTTTAAGTCGCAGACAGTTTGGTGGAGGAAGTGTTATGTCTTGGGCTGCTATAGGCTTTGAAGGAAAGACAGAAATAATATTAATCTCTGGAAAAATAAATAGTTTAAGATATATTAAATTGATCGACGAACAGTTAGCCAAATATGGAACGCAAATTGATGGTCAGAATTACATTTTTCAACAAGATAAGGCTGCTGTTCATACTGCAAAACTGGTTAAAGACTATTTTTCAGAACGTAATATTGAAATTTTAATGTGGCCAGCGCACTCCCCTGATTTGAATATTATTGAAAATTGTTGGGGTAATCTAGCACGTGCTGTGTGCTTAAATGGTAAACAATATAACAGTGAAGAACAATTAAAAAATGCTATCCAAGGTGAGTAGAACAAGTTAGATCAAAATTGTATTAAAAACCTATATGAAACGCTGCCCAAGAGATTGATTGAAGTTGTAAAAAATAGAGGAGGGTATACCCATTACTGAGACAAAAATTAAAAATATTAACCACCTGTTCTTTTTTTTTTTACCTTACTGTGCTATAGTTTTGTCGCGTTGTTCAGACGGCAGGATTTTACGCAGAGCCTATACGTAAACAATAGATGTCTCTTCATAACGTTTACATGAATGCCTTGCTTGACTAACTGTCTAAAATCGTAGAATGTAGAAGCTGTTTTTTTTGTATCAAGAGTTATAATGAAAAATGTGTAGTGTGCTAAAGTTTTGTTGCGGGGTGTAAATATGAGATTTATGGTACACGCCGGGTACCTGAATTTGGTACCGATACTTTTTACTGGTACCCGTCTGGAAACTAATGTTTTTTAATATTATTATTTTACTTATCATCACTGTGATATTTTGTTACAAAATAAATAACTTATGACATGACCGATACCCAGGTACCGAAATGACAAGAACCGCGACGTACCGATAGAAAACTTGCTCTTTTGCTAGCTGTTCCAAGCCCTGAACTGGCCAAATGCAGTTATTCTAACACGTTTCTACCTATATCTCCGGGGAATACATTACGATGTAGCAGTAGGTAGAAATGTGTGACCAAAACAAAATATTGATTAGTATCGTTGGGAACGTGATAGGGTACTGCTAACTAAGTTAGCCTAGTTTCTGAACTGTAACGACCTACGTAATAGCGGTCGGCGACGAAAAAATTTCCCGCCAAAATAAAAACAAAATGGCTACTCGTTACTCCGACTCAAGGTAATCCAATCTGGTTGATTCACATTGACCCTTTCGTTGGCGTCAAGACTGCGCAATTCCAATTCCACGTATTTATTTTTCAGCGGATATATGTACAGACGCCAGCATATCAAGCTACCCGAAACTGTCAGATTTTCCCAATCAACTTTGAACCTTATACTTTAGCGATAAAGTTGAAAATCTATTAAAAAAATCTGACAGATTGTAGTAGCTTGATGTGCTGGCGTCTGTACCTGTGGTATTTACTTACCTACAATACTACTCGTAGATTTTTAACGTGTTAACGGCATTTTTAACGTGTGGCCGCACACCGGCCCGGCACGACCAGTCGTGCCGAGCCGGTGTGCGGCCAGTTGGCCGTTGCGGCCAAGGGCGCGACGTTCATATAGTTTCTATAGTTAATCTGGCCGTTGCGGCCACTGGTCGTGGTCGTGGCCGTCTAGTGCGAGAGGTGCCTAAATGATTACCTACGTAAGTTCCTGCGCGTATAATTAATAAATATCCTATTCTCAATCATTTTTGGTGTAGGTACTCATCAAAGTTACCTAAATGTTTACCGTGACTAAATCTTGTGTCACCCTGTGTCTTTCACGTGACCGCAATCATTCTGCAAACGCGTTGAGCGATATTGGAAGGGATTTCCCTTTTATGTTGACCATCATTACCTACTCATTGGGCAACATCGATCGGTTATGTGAAGACAACTTTGATCATATTCAAAACAATATATGTACAGACGCCAGCACATCAAGCTACTACAATCTGTCAGATTTCTTTAATAGATTTTCATCTTTATCGCTAAAGCATAAGGTTCAAAGTTGATTGGGAAAATCTGACAGTTTCGGGTAGCTTGATGTGCTGGCGTCTGTACATATATTGTTTGGAATATGATCAAAGTTGTCTTCACAGGAAATAAATAAAGGCAGATTTATGGCCAGTAAGCTGGTGTCATGGAATTTTCCGAAATAGAGAAGATGAGAAGACCCTATTTCTGTGATTTATTGACATTTCGCTGACAGGCTGCGAAAAATATTAAGACTTTTTTGTCATCACGATAGAACCCTAAAAATATGAACTTCATTAAGTAAGTAACCAGAATTAATGGAAATCTATTTTATTTTGCACTAGCGACCGGCCCCGGCTTCGCACGGGTGCAATGCTGATCACTACATAGTATAAAACAAAGTCGCTTCCTTTCGCTTGTCTGTCTCTATGTATGCTTAGATCTTGAAAAAAACTACGCTACGGATTTTGATGCGGTTCTTTTTTATAGATAAGAGTGATTCAAGAGGAAGGTTTATATGTATAATACATGCATAATATAGGTAGTAGACAAACACTGATAATTTTAGAGCCATTATTTCTCGTAAAAAGTATAGGATAAAAAATCGTTATTGTGGGTTATCCCTAAGAGATAGACATATACCATTGTGGATTTTTTGTAGACCTTTTTAAGGTGTACAATACTGTAGTACAGACGCCAGCACATCAAGCTACCCGAAACTCCAAAATTTCCCAATCAACTTTGAACCTTATGCTCTAGTGATAAAGTTGAAAATCCGTTGGGTAGTTTCAAGCGCCACCGGCCGACTGCCCGGCCGGTAACGCGAGCATTTTAAAACTGTAATATCTTCGAAAATATTCATTTAAATTACATGCTGTAAAGGGCCATAATGATCTATATGAAATGCACAATGTTTTTAAGGTACTTAATTGGATAAGGATTAATGCTGTATTGCCTAAACTTGCTTCTTAAATATGCCATTATTTCTCGTAAAAAGTTAAGGATAAAAAATGGTTATTGTGGGTTATCCCTAAGAGATAGACATATACCATCGCGGACTTTTTTGTAGAACTTTTTAAGGTGTACAATACTGTAGTACATTATTTTGATCTATCTCGAATGGTTCAGCCAGCGTTTACAATGTAAGCGCAAAAAAATGTGTTTATTTACGACATCACATTAGAAACCTCTAAAATTATCAGTGTTTCTCTACTATATTATGCATATATTATACATACAAACCTTCCTCTTGAATCACTCTATCTATTAAAAAAACCGCATCAAAATCCGTTGCGGAGTTTCAAAGATCTAAGCATATATAGGGACAGACAGACAGGGAAGCGACTTTGTTTTATACTATGTAGTGATGTTTATTTATCCGGAATGCGAGTGAAATCCCAGGCAACTGCTAGTGTTCTATACCTACATAATTTGTATCAACATTGGGCCTACATTAAAGTGGCAATAGTTGAACAGCCGGTCGATTCTGTTAGAATCTCACGGTGAGAAGTTAAGTGAAGTGAGCTGTCATTTCATCTAATGCTAGGGATTAACACTAATGACTGCTCACTTCACCCAAGTTATCACGGTGAGATTTTTACAGAATAGCACTACTGCCGTGCGATTCTGTAACCATCTCACCGTGAAAACTTGGGTGAAGTGAGCGTGGAGTGACTCGTCAATAGTGTCAATCCCTAGCATCAACATGACTCACAGCTCACTCTAAGCTCACTTCACCTTAGTTATCACTATGAGATTTTTCCAGAATCGACCGGCTGGTACCTAAATAGTAGTGTCCGTAGGTACATACATACATAAGAATGGAGACTCAAATGCTCAACGCAGACAAAATGCGGCGCAGTCATTACCGCCATAGCTACATTCCATAGGGTAATTTGAACTTAAAGACTTGTATGTACCGTATTGATGATTTTATAGATACTAATCCTATTATTACATATTTGTTACAGTCGCGCATCATATTTAGATCGACATACCTACAACCTGATCTGATAGTGACCTGCAAATTCCAAAAAAGCCTAAGTCAATTTGAATTTCGCGAGCTAAAACCGGCCATGTGTGTGTCGTACCACGCACAATGAAGGGTTCCGTAGTTGGAATGAATTTCTCCCACGGACAAACTTAGCATTGTAGTTGAAAATCATGTGCTCCGATACATTGCAACTGCAAATGTAAGTTGGTCGACTTTACTCCTAAAATTGTAAAGCTTATTTAGGTGTGATAGTTTTCCTTATAATTTCGTTTCCTTATAATATAATTATACACATCCATTTTGCTGGCAAGGGGGAGGAGACACTTGACTAACAAAAATTATCACTTTAAAGCTTAATATTTCACAAACGGATCCCTGAAACGAAAAATGATTTTCACAAACTTGCAATATTTTAGAAAGGCCTATCTAACAATACCCCACACTATGGGGTAGACGAGAAAAAAAACATCCCCACTTTACGTGTAGAAGATAAACAATTCTGTTATCAAGATTTTATTTTACCACTTTGTCGGCGTGCTTAATATGTAGTACATGCCAAATTATAGCTTTCTAGTACTAAGATTCTCTGAGCTAAGCTGCAGATGGACGGACGGACGGACAGATGGACATGGCGAAACTATAAGGGTTCCTTGTTGACGTTGACTACAGAACCCTAAAAAGTGGTAATTACATAAGTTACCTGAAATATTGAACTGAAGTACATTGTAGCCTAGGTAAATCTCACACAATGTTTGTTAGCCTCAAACTAGTTTGTATAAATGTGTGGCATTTATACAAACTAGTTTGAAGCTAACAAACATTGTCCTGATTTTCTATATATTTTTAGTTATTATCCTACTACATACTTGGTAAAACGAAACGTAATTTCGTAAAATGATATTTTAACTGTGCACAACGCCAGCTGACAT
The DNA here is from genome assembly GCA_949629135.1 of Eremobia ochroleuca. Lineage (NCBI taxonomy): Eukaryota > Metazoa > Arthropoda > Insecta > Lepidoptera > Noctuidae > Eremobia > Eremobia ochroleuca. The sequence goes on along the minus strand of OX451393.1, from coordinate 21,524,047 downwards.
TGACAAATGACAAGTTTTTGTGTTTCAACATTACAAATAAATACGTGAAAAAGTGTTGTGAATGCTATGGCGTTGAGTTATTTTAATGAAAGTGAAGCGCCCCGGGACTTCCGAGTGTCGTCTACGGAGAGTGATGGCCACTACAAGAAATGCCTCCTCTGTTACACCGTGAAAATGAACTTTTACTGTTCGGATTGCGTCAGGGCGGGCAATTTCGTGCATTCCTCAATGCCTTACGCGGACAGGTTGGTTCTTTCACTTTAATTACGCAGGAATATCAATAAACTCCTATAATTATCTCAGTCAGACTATCTCTGCGTTGATGGCTAATTATATTTTCGATTGCTAAAGAGATGACCATTTGCGCGTTACGATTTATTTGAGTCACCATATGCGTCGAAATTATGTGTAAATAACGCGGAAATGTTGTTTGCACTGATTGGAAGTGTCGAGATTAGTAGGAAGTACGATATTAGCTGCGAAAACACGATGTTATAAGTCATTGTTGTGATGACAGATATTATTGGATTAGTGTTTACAAACTTACATAACCTTGAATTGTAAATGTTGTCGTAGTTAGCATGTTGTGGCTTCAACAGTCAACTTTGTGACTCAGCTTTTTGAATAAATTAATCTTGGAATCTCTTGGGAGTTTTAGTATTTAGCTTATTCTTATTAGAATGTTATTAGACTATCCAATACACAAATAAATAAAGCATTGTTATGATGTTGAAGTTTCTTTTCAATCTGACCCATTTGGAGCTTAAAAACCTTGTGCATTGAAACAAGCCTTTGTTATTTTTTTACAATAAAATTAGTTAAGTGTAGACACATAGTTACTAAGAAGCTGAAGTATTGTTTCTTAGGATTTAATGTATTTAATAAACAGGTTTAATAAAGATTGGTTGGTCCTTGGCAGCTCTGGGCAGAGAGAGGTGGAAAGAGAAAAATGCTCAGATGGAAAGAGTAGGGAGCCCTTCACCCGGCAGGGGCATATTCATGTATAATTATAAAAACAGGTTCTACTTAATATTCCCGAAGCATACAAACATGTGACTGCTGTTTAGACCTTTCACTGGAAATTAATTTGTGTGTTAGTGCCTAGTGTCAAACCAGCGATGGGAGTCAGTAGACAACAGATGAAATAAAACACTATGTACACACATATCCAACACTTATTAGTCAAAAACATAACTCCACAGATATGCAGAAAAACAAGGAAAACTACTCCGTGTAAAAGTCAACCGAAAACATGTATTGGACCGATGTGAAAAGTTATTAGCATCAAAACTGAAGAAGGACACATTATTGACGGAAGCCAAGCAGTCCAGAGACAAACTAGACCTCCTCAGACTAGCTATAGAACAGAGACGTAGCAATATTGAGGAGAAGCGGAGAGAACTAATGGAACTGAAAAGTCACAACAATGAGTTAATATTAAAGTTACCGAGGTATCATAAACGGGTGTCAAGCCTCGGAAAGCATGCTCAGATGCAGCGCATGGAGCTGGAGAACAAAGTCAGTACATACAACGAACAAGCAGAGTCATTGGCATCTTTACGCAGGTCACGCATACGGCAGCTCACCAAGTATATATTTCCGGTTTATATGACATATGATACAAGGTAAGTTGACCTTTCTTCTCAAACTTTTCCTATCTTTATTTATTAATACAAGTAACTGGATTGTGGAGGTCAAATAGGCAGCTGCTCCATGTAAACTCAAACTCAAAGCATTTATTTCAAATAAACCAATTACAGGCACTTCTGAGTTGTCAAGGGGTCGGTCAGTCAGATAGATGAAGCTAGTAGGAACCTGTGGAGAAGTTTGGGCAAGAAACTCTATTATACTCTATATACTATTACAAAATATTGGTTATATCATTCATGTTGAAATTATACATATGAGAACAATATAGAAAGACGTGCACTTTAAAAGCGTCCATATTAAAAAAGATAAAAATAATTCAGAAATGAAAATACTTCAATTAAAATAAAATAAGCCGTGGTGGCTAAGAGATGACCAGTCCCTAGTGACGGCGCCCGATCACGAAAATGACGTATGGTTCAGCAACCATTTAGCTCAACCACCAGCCACCACCAGCGAGAGTGAGCATGACATACCCTCAGCCGCGTGGGCACATTCATGCAATGAAAGACGTACCCAGTAAATGGTAGCTTAATAGTTTATGTACATAGTGCTCATACATGTGCTATGCAACTATACAATACTAAGAGATTGAATTTATACAATGCAAAGATAGTTGTTTCAATCTTCAACAGCTCCAACTATATTTTCGAATTCCAATTAATTAGTTTATACACCCTTGTGGAGCAGGACCAGCGTTGAGCCAAGCATTTTTGTCAGCCATGTAATCACCAAACTTAAATATGCTTGGCTGCATAGTTTGCGTTTTACGAAAGATTTTAATTTCGTAAAATGCTGGTATTAGCTACATCTGGTTAGACTGGAAGCCGACCCCAACATAGTTGGGAAAAGGCTAGGCAGATGATGATTTATTAATCCAAGCTGGCCGAGTTATCCCCCTATGTCTACTTAGATTAAATAATTTAATTTGTATTTGATTGTTCATAGTTCTAAAATTAACAGTGTAATTGGACAGCAGTATGAAAGGAAGATTTCAGTAATCTCAACATGTCTCCAGACAATCTATAATTTTGAGACATTGAGGCCATTATCAGTACAAATCAACATTATCTATCTGGGCCATTATAACCGTTTTACGATAAGACAATAATACTCATCATGGTTAATTTGTCTAAACTACACTATCAGTCGAAGAAACAACATTTTTATTTTTTCAAAATTTTATTTTATTCATTTATAAAATCATCTTTGAAAATTTAAAAATCGTAATCAATGTCAAAACATTGTCAAAAATATAGTAAGGTAAACGTACATATTTTAGACAGTTCCCAAATGTTTATGGTGTTTTCAATATATTCAGCAAACCTTTTTTTATAAATAATTTTATTTCAGAAAGGTAATGGAAAAATGTTTGAATTACAACAAATGTGGATTTTTGAAAGGAAGCAGTAAGGGTAGGCGCCTGAACAATTTTAAAATAATAATATACAACGTGTAACGTTAAATGCGCAAAACCTCAGACACCCCAACTGATTTTTAATTCAATTGACCTATTTCAGAGAGAAAATAAGTCATTAAAAAAATTGTAAAGGTTTTATGTGCTGTTTTAGTTTTGCTGGCCATTCTGATCGATTCTTGCGTCTGCGACGACGCTTTACCGAGGGAGGAGTCGTCATCGGGCCGCTGCGCCGCGCTGACATTGGCTTGCTTGACCTATTAATAAATAGACACGGCAACGTTTTTAATGAAGATTTTTTGAAAAATGTGACCTATATTAAAAAGTGGTTCAATTAATTCTGCTCGTTATTCTGATCAAACTATTTTCAGGTTTTGCGCATTTAACATTACACGTTGTATACAGGGTGTAAAAAGAGCTATTTTCCGTCGTGATGTACGACTAAGTAACCTTGCACAAAAGTAATTGCTGGGAATCGACTCTTATTTTTGGTTTGAAAATTTGCTGTTTGTGCGCAAACAGCAAATTTTGCTCCCGCGTGCAACGGTACAGGGGTCGTGGGGGTATTTAAAGTTGTATTATAATATCAAAAACTTGTTTTCGTAAAAAAATATCAGTAAAAGTTGGAATTTTGACCTCAATATACCCGTAACCAGAAAGTTTTCAGTACAAAGAAATTATTACAATGACGGGTAGTACAAGTGAGTCTCGGCTTTGTTAAGTGTCTTTTTACACCCGTTATGTTGTCCTTGATCTGAATTAACAATTTTGAGAAAAAAAAAATATCAGTCGGCAACAAAATGGGCAATTTACACAAAAACTTTTGTTTTTTTTTTATAGTGAGAGGATATTTTCAGAAGCAACTTTATGAAGAAATGTGTAATCATTTGCTATCAACAGATGCTGAAAAATTAGTTTTCATTCATCACAAATAAACTTACCACTGATAGATTTTCAGAATTATGTACAGACGCCAGCACATGAAGCTACCCGAAACTGTCAAATTTTCTCAATCAACCTTGAATTCTGACCTAGGACTTCTGAGTAATTGGATGTATCGCCAATGGAACTGGCATCGATGCAGCGACTCCGCAACAGACCAGGTCTCGATAGAGTCAAAACCTTTCTCATAGACCACAAACGCGAGACAAATTGGCCGATTATACTCTTCGGACTTCTGTATAATTGTTCGCACTGTATGGATGAGGTCTACCGTGCTGTACCTTCCTCGAAAGCCGTCTGCTCCGGTGGCTAAAACTCGTAGTTTTCGCGCTAGAATATTCGTGACGATGATTGAAAACGATTTATAGATACGTTACTAAAAATTTAAATGGGACTAGACAAGTACTTATAGAGGTACGTGTCTATTTGACAACCAATTTGAGAGTTGTTAGAAGTCTGTATTAGATCTCATCATCGCGCGTTCGTATTTTAGAAGATAGACGAAGATTTCCGCTATTTTTTATTGGACATATGTACGTAGGTTACGTCCTTGGTAAATTAGCTAAATTATTCATTAGTACACTATAAATCATATATTAGCGAGTTAATATAAAATGTACTAATGAATAATTTAACATTTTTTATCTTTTAAAATATTTCCATTTTATTCTATACAGAAGACGTCGACTTCAAATCAATCATAATCATAATTTAATCATTTATTACCAAGCCTACGGCCATCAACAGCTTCGTTCACCCTAACTGAATCAGTTTGACAGTGCGAGCGAGATAGGGTGATACTTGGCGCGGGGAAGTGGGAGCAAAATTCGAATTTCAGCTGAACTATTACAAGCCCTTAATTGAAATTTGTAATGTTGAGTAACATTACAAATTTCAATTAAGGGCTTGTACTCACAAAATTAAAGTTACAGTTATTTAATTTTTATTTAACTAAAGTGTCAACTGACATGCACATGGGCTCATTCCATTTACTTGTACAGTAGTCTGTACGTCAGCGGTAACTAAAGCAGACAAGCTGGTCTCTTATTCTATCGAAATTAGTACTGTTGAACTAGTATAGAGTTTCAGTAGAGTGCGAGGCCAGCTGTTATGATCTTGAGCAGATTACCACTGACGTGCAGTCGACTGAACGTGTTCAAAATGAAGGGATACACTCGCTTATTAACTTCACGGTCGAATGAAAAATTCGTGACATAGCTAAGCGTTTCACTGTCTAATTATCGACATTAGAATTACCTATTCCTGCTGCCAAGCAGTGTTTCTATGTCCCGTTTGAAGGATATGGTTGCTGATGTAATGACAAGCACATGAGACGTTTTACCTTTGTCTCTGGGCTCGCACTTGCAATGTACCTGGTAGTACAGATGCCTATAGGTGACGAGTTACCGAACAAGCTAGCAAACTAGTAGGCAACCCATCATGCGCATTTTCTGTGCGCTTTTTATTTCTATCGGCTTTGTTGTAATTTCAGTGAAAGTATAGAAGATATGGAGTTCATAGGCGAGGACAATGAGGAGGAGCCTCCGAACAGGCCGCAGCTGCACATCGTGGCGCCCTGGATCAACACGGACGGCGACTACTCACAAGTTGCGGACTGGCGTAAGTGTTGCTAAATCAGTCAAAAGTTTCAAGCCTATTTCAGTTCATTCCTGGCAGTTGGTTCTCCCAAGTTACGCCACAATACCGCATTATTGATCTTTAACATCCAGTCAAATCCAGCCGCATTTTAGCTCTTTCGAGCTAAGGGGCATCCCACACTACGCTTGCCGATTCGCAGTCTGCACTCAAGGAATCCGCGTCTGCCCCAACGGCTATCGGTCCTTCGAAAGATACGGCCGGCCTCTAAAAATGTTTGCCACTAAATATGCGTTTAGCGCTAAACACATTTAAAACATAATTCCGTCTCTATCATCTTCAAACGATTGACAGAAACGATGTGGTGCAAGTGGGCCTTAGACTTTCTTTCGAGTTTGGTTGTTTTAAAATGAGTAATTGTTTATCTAGTGCGTCAGAACAAGGAGTGCCTCACCTCGGGCCCGACGTGCGGCATGAACCCGGCGGCGCGCGCATGCGCAGCGCTGTCGCTGTGCGCGCAGCTGCTGGCGCTGCTGGCGTGGGCGCTGGACGCGCGCCTGCCGCACACCATCTCGCTAAAGTAAGTGCTGCCACCCTGCACTGATTCAAATCTTATGGTGGCGCTACACTTGTCGTATGTTCGCGTTATTTCGTTAATACAAAATGCTTTATTTCAAAAGAATAGGGTAATTCTGGTTACGGAGTTATTGAAGGTCAAAGCCAATTTTTTTCACGTTCTTCATGTTTTAAATATTGTAACTTTAAATACTTCCATGTTACCTGTAGGTACTTCTGCATGTACCCCATAATAAGCACAATGTTTTTCAATGCGATCTTTTTACACCCTGTATATTGTATTACCGAAGCTACGCGAATATTTTGACAAATAGGTACGCCAAGCGATGTGCCCACGTTAAACTAGTCCCCATGTCGAATGGGAAATACATAGAAGCGGACCTGCCGTGCGATTCTGTAACCATCTCACCGTGAAAGCTTGGGTGAAGTGAGCGTGG
>OX451393.1:21406733-21517232 GCA_949629135.1 Eremobia ochroleuca | reverse complement strand
TGACATCACTTTGGTAGCGTAAAAACCTGACAGTGTAATGTTTAGATATTTCTTCTATTTCGAAATCAGTGCCGCTCATATTGCCAAAATGTGGGATATCCTACTGTAAGCAAAAATACAGACAGGTTTTTGTTATTTTTTTAATTTTTTTTTAAATTAAATTAGTCATCAGTGTTATTCTACCATAAAAGTACCTAATCATATAGAAGCGTTGCCTCTGATAAATAAACGAACCTTAACAATCCAATTCTAATAGCGACTCGAGCGGTTGTCAATAGCTCTGCTTATGCATGTCGAAATGTTCTTTTACATCAGGTCAGTCGCTGAATACATTTATTATTCGGTTGAATACGGCCCAAGCGAAAAATATTTAAGAAGTCGTCATTAAGAAAATAATCGAAGACCCTACACCCAGCTTAATTAGGTCGATAAGTGATCGATACCTATAACTCTCTCTTTCTTACGTTATTACTACTCTGTTTCTTCCTTAACCGCACCGGCAACGGCGCTGGAGTCGACGAACAGCTTGGCATCTCGCTCACACTGGGAGCATGGCACTGGCCCCGTCTCATCCCACTCTTGGAACAGAAGCTCCGCTCGTCTCTGCTCGATTGGCACTTGGTACATGATGGTATGTTTTCGCTCGCACTCGTGGATTGCGAATCGTTCTGTCTTTCTTCTAGACGTCTTCGAGAACGTAGCACCGCTATGAGAGAATCCTTCTCTTTGAGTAAGTTATCTTTTTCTCTGTTAACAAATAATGTTGTTTTTAATGGAAAACGGTGTGTTATCGTCATTTAATCAACTACTAATTAGAATGCCTTTGTCTCGTACCTGTGCTTGTCGCGCATGCGCCGCATCCACACGCGCACGGCGCACACGGCGCGGCGCGCGTCGCCGCACAGCGCCGCGCCGCGCGCGTGCGCGTGCTCCAGGTGCGCCTGCAGCTCCGCCGAACTGCTCGCCTTCTCCCTGAACAAAACGTACAACTTTAAAATGGATTATTCAGCTTATACGTCGCTATCATCATTATTAAGTCAAAAGTCATAATCCTCACCCATATCTATATACTTAGCCACAATGACCGGTCTTGTGCTTTCTGCTTTCTTGCGATCTTTGCGTGGTGCACCGACGACGGTCCACCGTGTGTTGTGGGTGACCAAACCACGGTGAGCTTTCTGTTACGCGCGGGCTATGCGCGTATAAGATTGACCGAGTTTTTTGACAGTAAGGAGACAATGAGGCCAAAAATTTACTAACCTAAAGTTGGTAAGTAAGTCTGTACGAGCCAATAATGCTCATACAGCAAAAGTACGTTTCTGCGCACGTAATGAATTAAGCTAGACGTACTTTATTTGTTATATTCTAACAAACTCGTCTAAACCAGTCGTCATTGGAGCTCACCCACGAGTGGGTCGATCAATAATAACATTGCATCAAGTGCGGCTCATATAACTAAACAAACATAATTAAACTATTGAACATGACAGTGGTTTGGTGTGAACTAACTACCTTTCTACAACAACTACCGGTCTATCTGTCAACGACGAGAAAACCCCAACATCTTTTGGTCCTTCGAGTCCTGTGATCTAGCCGGGAATCTCGAGTAAAACTTCGTGTAAAAATCGAACATCACATTGCTTTTTATTACCTCGCAGAAGGTATGAAAAAGTTTGAGGATAATGTTGTATTCGTCATTGGTGAGCCTGAACCCTTGGCTGCGCTTAGGAACTCCCTAGCTGCTCTCGGGAGCACTAGAACCCTTCGTTACGTTCGTGAGTCATTATAGCGCTCGTAGCACAAAACACTATATACCCTTCGTGAATATTATAGTATTTTACTTGTAGCACGTGTCGATGTGCGCTGCGTGCGCCCTGGTGCGCGCGAGGTCTGCCTCGAGCGCGTGCGCGCGGCGCTGGCTGTCGCCGAGCTGCGCGCGCCACAGCTGCACCTGCGTCGTCAGGTACGCCACCTCGCTGCGCATCTTGCAGTTCTACATAAAATCCAAACGACATAACAAAAAAATAGACAATTTTTTCATCGTATGTCTAGCCTTTTGCTAACAATGTTGAAGTCGGCTTCCAGTCAACCGGCTTCACCTGAATACTAGTTTTTCACATGGAGCGACTATCTCTTCAACTGATTTACTAGGTGATATGATACCCTTTGGTAAAACAATTTTAGTAGACAACTGACAAGACAAGTAGACAATTTAAGAAATCACACATTAGTCTACGTGAGAAGAATATCAAGTAAACACTTGGTCATCAACCGCGTATAAAGGACGTTGTCGTGTCAAGAGACCTAGATATCCTACCTCTTTGATGATTTGGTCTGCTTTCGCCAGCTCCTCCTGAAGCTCTTTGATCTTGTTCGCCTGCATCTCCTTTTCTTGCCGCAATTCCGACACCTCTGCCGTCTTCTCGCACAATACCGCTACAAAATGACGTGGGGTTAATATTTAATGTAGATTCAAAGAATATTCACTATCGAGTTTGATGGAACATTCTGCCACTTGATCTAGCCGCTGCTAGCGCAAATGCTAAGCATGGAGTCCCAAGTAGATCGGACAACATTTTATTGGGTTTTCTATTAAAAATCTAAAACTAGTCGGGCATACCCCCCAATAAAACTGTTGTAAAATCATCTTACCTTTCGTCTGCCCCAGCTGTGTTGAGATCGATTCGACGGTGGAGCTCTGCTCCATGGAGCAGTTTTGTGATCGTAGCAGCTGCTCTCTTATGCGCGCCAGCTTCAAAAAGAAAGAGATTGTCACACAGGTGTGAGTGACAAAGACAACGCTCTACAAAGCTGAGCTTTTTCTAATATTTAAGGCCGGCGATCTATTCACTGTCTGTTCCAAAAGTAACTAATAAAAATGTAAACAATTGGATTAAAAACACGTACAGCCAATTTGTAATAATGCTATTCAAACAATAATTTTTGGGAAAAGTGGTGAAATATAAAGTTGAAACCTTCTAAATACAGATGAATATGTTACTAACTCCTTGTGGTTAGTGATTGCGTAAGAATTCAATCTGAACAGGGTTTGTCTACACTTTCATCAGATAGATACTTTTGGAACAACCCATAGGTGAGGGTAAGACGTGTTAAGTGAATGAGATAGACTTACTTCTTTCCCTTTCGACTCGATCTCTGCCTTGCACTTCGAGTCAGTTTCCCACTTGTTAGATAAAGTACATTCTAACTCACATATCTTCTCTCGTAACTCGCCTACTTTTATCTGCATTAGAAAATCCTTTAGTCAATATTATGTAACGATGATTGGTAATGAAAATGGACGAACGTTGCAAAATGCAGGATTATTATTTTGAATGAGAAATGTTTGTTATTTTTTTATTTTCATTTATTCGTAAAGCTTCGTAAGTATTCATAGGAAACAATAATTATTTAACGCCTGCTTGTCGTTTGTTTATTTTTTATTCCATATGAAATCAGAGAAAAATAAAGTTACACTTGCTACAGCTAGACCATAGATATCAGTCTTGATCTTAACAATAACAATTGAGTTTTATTTAAGAACAATCGGAACGGGTATCCTTATTGACCATGATCCTGTCCCACCGCTGGCGATTAATGAGAAGCAAGTAGAGCTAGCAACTATAGGCCGACCGCTTAACTGAGACGTTGCCTGAGGTTGCAGCGCGGTGCGGGAGGGGTGTGGTAACGTGATGCGAGAGCTCAGTGATACGTCAACTTGTGACAACTATCACCCCTCATGTAACGTGTTTGTTTTTATAAACGAGTTGGAGAATAACGACTAGCATGTGCGCGACGGCGACGAGCGACTGCTCGAGTCTTCTGCCCGCCAAACGACCGTTGCTGAGCGAGTAATTCACTTTGATAGCTCTCTAGCTCGTCGCTGCGACAAACTAGTACTCGCCGGTGGTGTGAACAAGCAGCGATCAACTATTTTTTTTTTTAATACTCTTTTACATACACGGGATCTACATTCTTTAGTACGTTTCTTGAGCGAGAAAATCGATGATAGCTAGTCGCTCCATCGTCGGCGGTGGGGCAGATGTCTAATGGGACTGGTCCTCAACTTTTGTTTACCATTAATACGAGGCTTGCACTTGTTGCCAGCAACAGTGCAACACTTGGTTATGAGGTTTAGAGTTTCAGACTCATACTCACTTCTAGGCTCTCCGCTTTCTTCTTCAATTTCATATTTTCTTCATTTAAACCACATGAACAAGAATCGAACTGCAAGTTGACATTAAAAAAACAACATAAATTTAAAAAAAAAACAAGCTCAAGAAGAAAATTAAAAAAATTATAGGATGTGAAACGATAACAAGGCTCAAGAAATCTTGAAAAAAAAAAAAGCCACTTTCAGGCATGCACAATTTATTAGGACTGAGCCGGACCTATGTATCTCATTTTCAAATTGTTTCGTCTGTGATTGTGTGATTTGTGTTTTTTGTTTATGCATCACGTTTAGTGCAAATAAATGTATTTTCTTTCTATGTCTCTCGGGTGGCAACGCTTCTGCGAATTCTGCGATGCCTCTGTTATACTTAGTAGTTGTCCATAATATCAGCTGGCGCACCTTAACATCAGATGGATTGTTTGTCATCCAATAACGTAAAAGGTCTAGCTCAGACCTTTTAAGTCCTATAAGACACACACAAACACATCACCTACAGCGAGTAAGTCCTGCAGCCTCAACAACTGTTCTCTGACGTCGTGCAGATCGTCTTGCACGCCCGGCGCAGGCGCATACGACTCCTCACTGCGCTCCCACATACCCTGGCCCAAGCAAACAAGTATGCAGGGTGAAATTGTTTATTTTATAGAAATGTTTATAAAGTGTTATGAAATAATTTAGTATGTTATACAATTTTATATTTATAAAACGCAGTGTTTGTGATATTATGAGATTAGTAGGTACAGTCAACCCCACGTCAATGATAACAGTTTAAACAAGAAAGAATCTTTAGTTCGTAGCAGTACAAAAAAGGGGTCTTTTGTAAATCAAGTGTTACTACTAACATGCGATTGACCGTATATCTTGTTGGTATCATCATTCCTTCAATATTAGATACCGCATGTAGTTGTTCATGTTCACGTTAATTTTAGCTTGTAGTTGTGATTTTTACTACTAGCAACAGTGCCATAATTAGCAAGTTATTGCAGCGCGCTGCTGCATCAATGTTATCTTATTAGTGTTGCCACACCAAAATGCAGTGTTAGTTCATTTCCAGGATCAAGAAATACCGAGTCGTTGTTTGTTGAACTGGAGCTGTTCAGAAAGTTTGATATTTCCATCTTCAAGCCGTCCACCTCCAGTGCTATGTCCTGCAGAGATATGAATAGTAGTTATTCACAATTAGTAATACTCCCCTTACTTGAAGTAGATGTTTTGCTCTATTTGATTGAGACCTCTAGCGCGTACTGCAACTATGTAATAGGTACGAGTTAAACCGGAAAAGGTATGCGCTTCGGAAATCTTCGTGTTTCCGAATTAGCACGAACGTCGCGCCACAGAGTAACTCCCCACAGAGACAAAGCTTCTAAGTTTTGTACGGCCGCGCTTTGTTGTGTTGCATCTATTATTACGCGTTTGTATGAAGCTTTATCTCTGTCAGTTTACCTACTCCGGTACCTCGTCATCTGCCACTCAAAAGTTTTGCTAAGTTTTTTGGAAATGCATAGATAATTTTTTTTTAAATCTACAATTATACACTATTTTTTTAAATAAGCAAATAGGTATTTCCATGGTTGTAACAGCTTTTTACTAGATCTCATAATCGCGCCTTCATAATTTTTGAAAAAAGACGATGATAGCCGAAGCGCTTGCCTCTTGTTCCTGTGAGATCTGTACAGTCATCACGCTTTGTAAAACTGCACTCATAGGTATAGGTGCATTATTGATTAATCTAGTGTCACGTTCAATTCAATTTATTGGCTTTTAACTAGACTAAAAACTGGCAGTACCAGTAACACTAGTAACAGTGAATCTCTGAAAGCGGTAAATCATCGAGTAAGCTTCTCATACATACTTGACACCTGTCCAGCGACCATTGCTGCGTGTTGATGACGGTCTGCAGCCGTCCGATCTGATCTGCCTTCTGTCTGTCCATCAGACGCAGGTCCAGGTAGGAACTACGCAGCATTTCTATGAGATTCTCTTGTTTTGCTGTCTGCAAAATAGGTAGAATAAAAATATTACTAGATATTTTTAGATGCAGAAAAAAAAGTGATAAAACTACAAATGAACGATCTTCAGATTTTTCCTTTACTTGTATTGTGATACCTTGCTTCTTCCCAAATTTCATTATTCTAGGTCAACGGAAAGTACCTATCCTTTGATTTATATTTGTTGTGTATTTCTAGGGTTCCGTACCCAAAGGGTAAAAAGGAACCCTATTACTCCCGCTCCACTGTCCGTCCGTCCGTCTGTCACCAGGCTTTATCTCATGAACCATGATAGTTGGACAGTTACAATTTTCACAGATGATGTATTTCAGTTGCCGCTATAGCAACAAATACTAAAAAACGGAATAAAATAAATATTTAAGGGGGCTCCCATACAACAGAGATGAATTTTTGCCGTTTTTATATATAATGGTACGGAACCCCTCGTGCGCGAATCCGACTCGCGCTTGGTCGGTTTTTTATTGCTTTAACTTTATACCTTCTTGCATTTCGGAGAAAAAGGATTTCGACAGACTGAAAGATGGACGGACGCACAACGAAGTGTGAAAATAATGATTTTCTAAACTTATAAGTACATTTTATTCATGTACAGTATTTACAACTTATTCATGCGTGTGAATGAGTATCTTACCTCATAGAAACACTCCCTGTAGAGGTCCTCTATAACACACAAGTTGTTCTCCAGCGTGTTCACAATGTCACGCTGATCTTCCACCTATAACGGTTCCAAGCACATCGTGGACAGTAGTAGATATTTAAATAAAACGGATGAAAATTAAGTAAGCAGTTGCCTATTTCGAACATATTAATATTTAGATGAAATTAATACGAGTACAGTACACTAGCTGCGCGCCGCGGTTTCACCCGCATAAGTGTCGATCCCTTGGGAATATCGGAATAAAAAGTATCCTATGTGTTAGAATCCCTATTATAAACTATGTGTGTACCGAACACCCAAATCCGTTCAGCCGTTTGAGCGTGATGAAGTAACTCACAAACTTTCGCCTTTATAATATTAGTGTGATTATTAAATTGTTTTTCCAGCTGAATAGGTACGACGATTATGTTTAAAAACGAATTTAAATTAAGTAATTCAATATTTAACTTCTTGTTTTTTATTATTGACACTTACAAGCATTCAGAAATTTCAATTTTTTACTTGTATTATTATGTACCTATGTAGGTAGGTACTTACCTATTATCAGTATTTAAACCTAGCTACTTACCGGTCTGTCGGTGACGAGGCATACGTCAACCTTTTGAACAGGTTTGCAGCACTCTACGGACTTGCGCAGACTCGAGTACTAAAAGATATAATTTAATCATTATTATTTGGATAATTATATTATGTTTCCCTAACTTGCAAATTAAAAAATTAGAGAAAGTAACTTATGTCTTCAGCCTCCTTATTAATAAGCGCTGAGTATCATACATTTTTCTAGTAAACCTATAAGTTTGGCACAAGTTTTTTTTATTCGGGAAGCTTACAGCTAACTCACACAGTGTACTCCTCCTTAGGATGGGCAGTAAGGGGTAAGGAGGTAGGGGTCATCATCTGCCTAGCCTTTTCCAAAATAAGTTGGGTTCGGTTTCCAGCATCACCGGATGCAGCAGACTACCTACCAGTATTTTACATGGAGCGACTGCCTATCTGACCTCCACAACTAGTTACTGGGTAACGCGATACCTCTTGGCAAGACAAGACTGGTTGTCAGACTTTCAGGCTTCTGACAACTCAGATGCTGTATTACCTCCTTGGTCTTCCGATCCAGTTCCTTCTTGAGCTCGGTGGCGCGCTCGTTCAGCGTGGCGATGCGTTCTTCGGCGACTGCCAAGCTGTCTGCCTGCACGCTGATCGTCTCTTCTTTATTCTGCAACTGTTACAGATACATTCAAATGGTTAGTTTTTGGAGAAGTATATTTATTGTGGACCCTTTTTAAGATGTTTTGTTGGGATTTTTTTTATATTATCTGACTACACGAGGTGCAATTAAAGAGAAAAGTGCAAGAAAAGTCATTACTGAAAACATAGTTGTTAAGTGAGTCCTTAGTCCAGCAATGGACTGCCGCACATTGCAGATAGGGTATACTCACAATCTGCAGTGTAGCCAACAGTTTATTGTGGTAGTAAGATGCGCTTGCGTCGCAGGTCGCGCCCGTACTGTCCACCAAGCTGCTGGTGGCACCACTGTCCTGTACAAACAGAACTCAACATTACTTATATCAAATTATTATTAGTAACTAGCTTTTGCCGGTTTCGCCCGCGTGGACTTCGGAAATTATCCCACAGAAACTTACTATCGGGATAAAAAGTATTCCAGTTCCTTATAAAACGAAGGTGAGTAATGAGGAATGATTTTTCAAAATTCACCCCCTAATGGGGTTATATGAAAGTTTGCCATTTATGGCAGTGGGAATGTCATCGGGCACACGGCTTGTTATAATATCAAATCTTTGGTCAGACAAACGTCTAAGAACTGATGATCCAAAAAAAAGAAACTGGAACATAGCTATGTTCCAGTTTCTTTTTTTTTTTTTAAACAAAATTTCGAGAACTTAAAAGTATACAATAAGAGTGGTTTTTTTTTTATTTTTCAAATTAGTTGTTGCATCAAAAATCAAACATAGTAAATGAGTAAATTAAAATGATTAATTATAAAGTAAAATATATAAGTATATACTTTCACTGCTGGCCAAGCGCAACACGTCACACTATAGCTACAGGGCTACAGATAGCTGTACTGTTAACATCAGCATGTCGGCAATGTCGGTGACGCGAACCCACAGATAAGATTTTCCTCTACCGAAAATCCATCTCCATCGCCCATTGTATGCTCTGTAGTAATAATCGTATTTTTGTTATGTGTTTTCCGGTGTACAATAAAGTATATATAGGGTGACTGGTAATTAGTGACCGATACTTAAACACATGATTCTACTCATGACAACAAACAAGTTTTATAATGGGACAAAAAGTGAAATGATGAAAAAAAATCAGCTGTTCCCTACATTTTGACGACTCGTACGAACATAAATGTATGGAACAGCTGATTTTTTTTCGCGATTTCGTATTTGGTCCGATAGTAAATGTTGGTAAAAATACAAAGGAAAGAATTCCGCGCCCACTGCTCAGTTATAATAAACAATCAATCACGAAGTTACATCACTACCCTTATGTTTAACCACAGAGTTCTCAATGTGTCATCGACAGGTGGTACGCCACACCCATGATCACAC
The DNA here is from genome assembly GCA_949629135.1 of Eremobia ochroleuca. Taxonomy (NCBI): domain Eukaryota; kingdom Metazoa; phylum Arthropoda; class Insecta; order Lepidoptera; family Noctuidae; genus Eremobia; species Eremobia ochroleuca. The sequence goes on along the minus strand of OX451393.1, from coordinate 21,507,812 downwards.
ATGATCTGTACCATATGTTTGTTCAAGGTAAGGAAGTATTTATGTATTTATAGGTACTCTCCCCATAGCTCAGTGAAGCGGAGTGTGAAGAACCCTTGAGGTATAAGATGTCGGGTGAAACGTTATACTGATGAGAAATATTAAAGCGTGACGAATGTTACACGACGTATCTACGATACATGTTCACAAGTCAGAATGATGTCACTTATTCTGTGACAAACCAAAGGATGTACAGAAGAAAGTCTAGGATTTCAACCCCCATTTTATATATCCCAAACTTCATCAATATTAGGTGTCTATCTATCTAAGTACCAGGTACACAGTTTGACAAAGAAACACAAAAGGAGTCTACCATTCTCAAGGGTGATCTGGGACGACCGAAAGTACACGTGAATGTACCCAATAAAAAGTATTTCAGCAATAAAGATAACACGACCAATACAATCTCTTAACCAACGTTGATGTTCAGGAAATCGTTAACGACCACTGCATAAAGGGTAAGGCAGTTAAAAGCCAAATATCAATCCTCATTGAGGTTGCGATAAAATTGATCAAAGGTAGGTCGTAAGAGCTCGTTCTTCTAACGGGGTTTATACACTAGAGTTACGACAGTACGGAACCATCGACGGATGGGACGGCACCGGCGCCCGACGGACATGGTTTTGTTGAGATGTTTGTGGTTTATGAAGTAAGGGTTCGAAAATGAACAGCCCATTAGGCGTGCTACACACCTGTTCCAGTCACAAATTGGATTCGGCAGTAGGAATACGGCAATCGGCGATTCGACCTATTTGTTGAACACCAAAGTCGACCCGCAGCAATTACATACCTAGGTGTTCGATTTTGGCGCCCGATTAATGCCGGACCCGAACAAGAATGTGGCACGCCCTAGCGACCACTGCTCGAAGTGTGCCTTTTACACCGCTACAAAAAATGTCGTGAAGAAAAATTTACATAGTTAGTCGACTGGTCGTGTGTTCTAGACATTAGTGATCTCTTAGTTGCCTTTAGAGAGGTTTGGAAGGAAAAAGGAGAGGGGTTTAATCGGAAGTGGGACAGAATATAAACAAGAAAGAAACCAAAGGGCATAAGCTCGTAGGTTACCAAGACTATACGGTACACTACAAATAAATTAAAAAAAGAGGTGAATTTCAAAAATATTGAACAAAGCCCCAGTAGTTACAGTTCATTTTTAATGTTTATCTAAATGTTACGTTGTTTGTAGTAGAAGTCATTTACCTTTCATTCTAAAGAGGTAAGACAGTTAATTGAAAAATATTGAACAAAGCCCCAGTAGTTTCAGTTCGTTTTTAATGTTTATCTAAATGTTACGTTGTTTGTAGTAGAAGTCATTTACTACTCATTCTAAAGAGGTAAGACAGTTAATTGATGACCAAAATATCTCAATTGAAGATCTAATGAAAATGATCAAAGTAAGTTGCACCGAACAGTTAGTTGCAGCTTCTGAGCTACACAATAATTATTAGGGTATGAAGATGATTATGGTACGAAAATGTGCTTTATACGGATAGGACCAGGTAGGGTCATAGGCTTGAGACAAAAAGGTTTATGTATCTATGTTGATCTAATAAAATTAAAGTTGTAAAATGAATCAACAAAACCCTCTCAATAAGTAAACATAAATTGTTAAAACATTAACTTTATAATCAAACATAAACTGAAGACGTTTTCCACATTCAATAAACTGAAAAAAAAACCCGTAAACCAAATCCAATATCCGCCGTCAATCACAACAAACCATAACTATTATTATTATCACAAAACTCGAAGCACAACACTAGACTGCACTTACTTTGGTAATATCACTAGCGTCGGAATCCGCACACATCAACAATCCATTGAACATCATGTTAATATCGACACCTCAGTATAAAGTTATTGACAAACAGTTAACGTGCGCGTACGCTGCGGTCTGCGCGCGAATGGATGCGCCGCGACGCTGCACGCGGGTATATTTAGATCGTCGTAAATAGTAATTTTTGAAGGGACGGTGGCCCACTTGTGTTCTTTATTCTCATAGCAATCCCGTTGGGGTTGACAGCGTGTTTTATAAGGAAAATGTGCATTTATCTAATAACAAGTTGCTCAAAGAATACTTCCTGAAATCTGGCCCTATTAGAACCTACTAACAATCTACACAGTTTAATTGTCAAATTCAGCATAAAGATTGCTTTACTTGTTTTTTCAATTTTTTTTTTTAATAAACGCATATAACTGGAAAGAGAGCAGTGAGATTTTCACGTTACTACCTACTCAATAGAATTTCAGACAGAATTTCCCTTCAGGGTTTCAGAAAATATACATCAGCAAGAGTACCTATCTGCAAGACGGTCTGACACACCAGACAAAAGACGTGCAAACCACAAATTTACGAGCAAAACATTGTTTGTTACAAAAACAGCAGCCTGTATATGCAGGTGGTTCATTAGTTAAAAACCGTGTCGCATGTAGGGAGTCGGTTTCCGCCGGCGACGTCCGCTCGTTTCGTCACAACACGAGATAAACATAGACTTAAAAACACTCCGAAATTATGTCGTTAATAACGAATTAGGACTAACTCTATTCATATTAGAGAGAACTGAATTTCACCATCGACATTCGACGACGAATTCTGGTCTTCGTCGAGAGAAAACTAAGCTTCTCATAATCGTCTAGCAATATTGAAAGATAGATAAAATAAAATATAGAAAGACCGAACTGGATATCGAATGCTCCGTTATAGTAATTAGCTTATGCCTGCGGCATTGGCCCGCGTATAGGTCGCTAATAATCCCACTGGGATGTACTTCCGGGGTAAAATGTATCCAACCGTGCCCCAAACTGTGACCATAGGAATGTACAGTCAAAATGCCTCATTAGGTTAAACAATTCTTAGCTATTTTAACGTATTACCTTCAGTACCCTGTCGCAACATGGACGCTTTGAATTTTTGATTATTTCCCTGAAACAATACACACGTTGTACATTGGAATGCAATAATGTAGCATAATTATGTAAACTTTAACATTCAATTTGTAGCGTGGGGTTTTCAGAATAGGAATTTCTCAGTAGCAGCCCGGAGGCTGGATTTGTGGCCGATTGATGGCAATGGACTCGCTCCCTGTTACATGGAAGTTGAGCATAACAGGCGAGATGTGTGTGTACTACAGGGTACAGGCGCTCTTCCGCCTCGCCCTACGCGGATTACAGGCGAGATGTGTGTGTACTACAGGGTACAGGCGCTCTTCCGCCTCGCCCTGCGCGGATTACAGGCGAGATGTGTGTGTACTACAGGGTACAGGCGCTCTTCCGCCTCGCCCTGCGCGGATTACAGGCGAGATGTGTGTGTACTACAGGGTACAGGCGCTCTTCCGCCTCGCCCTGCGCGGATTACAGGCGAGATGTGTGTGTACTACAGGGTACAGGCGCTCTTCCGCCTCGCCCTGCGTGGATTACAGGCGAGATGTGTGTGTACTACAGGGTACAGGCGCTCTTCCGCCTCGCCCTGCGCGGATTACAGGCGAGATGTGTGTGTACTACAGGGTACAGGCGCTCCTCCGCCTCGCCCTGCGCGGATTACAGGCGAGATGTGTGTGTACTACAGGGTACAGGCGCTCCTCCGCCTCGCCCTGCGCGGATTACAGGCGAGATGTGTGTGTACTACAGGGTACAGGCGCTCCTCCGCCTCGCCCTGCGCGGATTACAGGCGAGATGTGTGTGTACTACAGGGTACAGGCGCTCCTCCGCCTCGCCCTGCGCGGATTACAGGCGAGATGTGTGTGTACTACAGGGTACAGGCGCTCCTCCGCCTCGCCCTGCGCGGATTACAAGCGTGATGTGTGTCTACTACAGGGTACAGGCGCTCTTCCGCCTCGCCCTGCGCGGATTACAGGCGAGATGTGTGTGTACTACAGGGTACAGGCGCTCCTCCGCCTCGCCCTGCGCGGATTACAGGCGAGATGTGTGTGTACTACAGGGTACAGGCGCTCCTCCGCCTCGCCCTGCGCGGATTACAGGCGAGATGTGTGTGTACTACAGGGTACAGGCGCTCCTCCGCCTCGCCCTGCGCGGATTACAGGCGAGATGTGTGTGTACTACAGGGTACAGGCACTTCTCCGCCTCGCCCTGCGCGGATTACAGGCAAGATGTGTGTGTACTACAGGGTACAGGCGCTCCTCCGCCTCGCCCTGCGCAGATTACAAGCGTAATGTGTGTGTACTACAGGGTACAGGCACTCCGCCGTCTCGCCCTGCGCGGATTACAAGCGTGATGTGTGTGTACTACAGGGTACAGGCACTCCGCCGTCTCGCCCTGCGCGGATTACAAGCGTGATGTGTGTGTGTACTACAGGGTACAGGCACTCCTCCGCCTCGCCCTGCGCGGATTACAGGCGTGATGTGTGTGTACTACAGGGTACAGGCACTCCTCCGCCTCGCCCTGCGTGGATTACAGGCGTGATGATTTCAGTGTAAAACAAGCTAACATTCTTAGTAAAAAAAAAAACTCACTTTAACGCCTCAGTAGAAGACGCCGGTTTAATCTGAAAGAATAAGTAAACAAACAACATTTTTACTCAGTTTATAATCAATATTCAATGCAAATTATTTTTCAAGTTTAGTCACGACGTCACAACTAGTTTCGGACTAATAACGACTAGTTTCAGACTAGTCACGCAAGACTATAACACGACTAGTTTCAGACTAGTCACGCAGGAGTATAACACGACTAATTTCGAACTAGTCACACCTAGCTGTCCTTATGAGCCTCATGGGTCGAACCCAAACATCGTTTTCCTGCCAATGACTCGTACCTAATCGGTTTCTGAACCTGATACCAGTTCAGAAACGAATATCCAAGATGAAGAGAACTTAGGAGTTTAGAAATATGTAAAATAACTTGCGAAGTGTGGTTTGTGGGTGCACCATACGTACACCTCTGCCTAACCCTGCGCGAATTACAGGAGTGATGTTAAGTATCTCAAAAACGAGTACAAACATTATTAAAATTAATTTGTTCCATATCTACTCACCTTCAGAAAATCGGAGCTCCTCTCCTTACTGCTGTGACCCCTGAAAACAGGTCTCTGATATATAAAAACGTCCACAAGTCGTAAAGACACGCGTCCACTTGTGCCACCAACATGTTGCAAGTTATATTTAGATAGACTTTAAATATTGAATGGCTGTTTATGAGATTAGGTTACGGGGGAAAATTAGAATGTTCAACGCTGTAAGTGTCTGAATGGTAAAGTAAAATTTATGTTCTTTTATTTCTGTCTAAATACAAAACTTGTACAATACTAGCGTACAAAACTACTTGGATGTTTTGGAAGAGTGAGTGGGTACAGATCAGTGACAATATTTCTGTAGTTTAAATTGATAAAATTTCGTTTTATTAAGTCTTCTCACATAACGTGCGAGCTGCATTCGATGTTCCAAATCTTTAGTCATAAGATGATAATGAAAAAACATCAAAAAACGCCTCACCGAGGAGTAGAACCGCCGCTTTTCTTAGCCTCATCATTGAAGTACAGTTCCTCGACACATTCACTATTGTCTTCCGTTACCATTGCCTCACCACTGGAGAGTAACTCTGAGGACTTGCCACATTCACACTTGAATCTCGTCTTCTTGGGCTTCAGACAGGACCTAGGAGGCTCCTGACTACTATGAGACGCCTTGGGGAGACAGATTTTAATAGGGCCCTTGGGTACACTGGTCCTAGGAGAGTCCTTGCGGGGACAGTTATTAAGAGAACTCCTAGAACCTGTCCTCTCCATGGGAGGACAAGTCCTAGGAGACTCCTCGGGGAAACAGATCCTAAGTGACTTCTTGGGGAGACAGATCCTAAGAGAATCCTTGTGGAAATAGCTATTAAGAGAGTCATTGGAAGGACACGTGTTAGGAGCATTTTTGGGACAGCTCCTAGGAAATTCTTTTGTGGCACGACTCCTGGAAGAGCCCTTGGGGGGACCGATAAAGCGCAAAGTATTTATTTGGAACGTTTTGTTCTTGGATGTACAGCATCTCTTGAAGTGACTGTAAAGGTCGCATATCGAAGCGTCTGACACCAGGGCTGGGACCGACGTGGACTGCGAACAAATAAAGTAAGATAATCCACAAAAAATAATAGAAACATTTTGTTTAATAATCAACAGTCTTCTTCATCACATTGCTGGACATAAGCCTCTCCAAAAAATTATGTTTGCTTGCAATTTAGTCAAGGACCATGCCTTGGAACTCACTTCAATCTTCTTCACCTTTACTTATAAACATTGCTTATAGTTAATAAAAGTTAGTTAAAAGACGTTTACACGTCAAAAATGTATGGTTAATCACTACATAACTGTAACCAACGTTTATAAATAAGGAGGCTTAGTAAAGAAGGTCAATCCCAAACATAAACATGACGACAATTAGCTACTGTTAACTACAAACTGACTCATTCGGACGGGGCGGACATCAAAGCTAATTAAAAACAAAATAAACGCACTCTCTCTATGACGGATATGTTGGGCATAGACGTGGCGCATGCTATGAGGGGCGCGATACTCGCGTTGGGAGTCGATGTCTTCTCGGCGCACGTAGTAAACGACTGCATCTTGTGGAGACAAAAAAAAAAAAGAAATACATATAGGCAATATTAAGCTTTTGCAATAACAGATAGTAGCCGTGCAGTGAAAACCTCGTGATTGCAATAATTGTTATTTTACACGGTAAAATAAAAACTTTCTGAAAAATGGCCGTCATTGAAGTTCTCCAAGGTCCTCATTATCATCAATAGACGGCATTCGAAACAGCTTAGAGTTATGCACGTTTGCTCTAAATATGGATTTAAATGAGGTTTTCAAATAAATAAAAACAACATGTATTCTTTACGAGGTTTTCACTGCAGGGTGACGTAAAGTAGGTAATTTAAAAAACGTTTTTTACCACACTCAGAGACGTCACTTTGTGCGTATATTGTATAGACAAATTTAGGGTCCATCTATCACATTACAGATAAATCAGTTAGAATAATTTTGTATTTCTTACCATAACAATAAAATTGATTGTTATTGACTGATATATTGAGATATTGACTGTAAGAAGCATGCAAACAAGCATACACCATTGCAGCATGCAAGCAAGCATGCAGCATGCATGCGAACATGCAACATGCAACATGCAGCAGGCATGGTTTCTGTCACGGCTCCGGCGCTGCGGGGCTCCGGTGGTCCCACGCGAGCTTATCGTCGCCGATGGTTTTAACGCTCATCAAGGCGCATGAAATCACCTGCTTCTCAGCTCGCGGGCCACCTCGCCCGTCCGCACCTATGCGGGCTTAAATTACACTCTAGGGTAGGGCAGACAAGACTGCGTGAAGTCGGTTTTGCAGCGATTCGTTTCTGTCTCTAACTTTTGTAGCACAACATATTGATTTGTAAGACAAGATTTTAATTTTAATTTAAGGTTAAAAAAATAAAATTATTCCAAATTAAATTCACATAGTATGCCAGCTGAAATTGTACCAAATAATCGTCGCTCTAAATAAACGTTAAACTAAACGAAATTATGCGGAATGTTAAATGTTAACTGCCAAATAAAATTCTGCCATCTTAAAAGTATGCCATTGTAAATTCCGACATATAAACATTCGACCACACAATAATTATATTAAATAATTTTTATTCGTTTAAAGAAGATTATGACAAGTGTGTTATGGCCCGTGGTTATGGCAAATAAATTTCGGAGCATCCGGCAGAATTGCCGGATAGAGGGAACCCGGCTGATCAATATAGGTAACATAGGTATTATGATTATTTATAAGTGACGTTTCTGAGTGCAGCAGTTAGTGTTAATATTGGTCCAAACACAAGATACTCAAAATAAATCAATTAAGAACGCTCATTAGAGAAAATTACCGTGATCAAAGTGTAGGTAAGTAGGTGTGAAGTATCTTACCTTAACTTCTATTTTCTGGCTACATAATAAAGGCACTTTGTCACTGAGTATAATAACAATAAATTGTGAACATCACAAAGATTCTTCGGGCACGAGATGAAGGGAACCGTTCATAAGCGAGTCGAGATAAGATCGAAAGCCATTATTAAGCTGAGATGTTACATGCTGCAGTTAATAGCTCTCACTAAAAACTACTAATAAAATCGATAGGATAATACTCAAAATACCGATGCCCATGTCCATAATATTGTAACTTTGTAAATTCATTTTTTTATAAATTCCTCAGATTACGGGCACCACGAACCGCGAGCTAGTTTCGGGTCGTACTCTCGCAGAAAGATTGTGATCTTGCGCGTTTATAGACATTTTAAAAGCTCTGTGCTGACTGCTGCTAACTTTTAGGGACTTGCCACCGTTTACCGCCGCGACAAGCTTTTTTATACTGTTTTTTTTGTACTCTATTTGTGTTGTAGGCATTGACCTACCATCATTTAAAAAATATGACAAACAGAGTACTTAACCGGAAACACATAAGAACGAAGCGATTTAGTAAAAAGCTTGTTAAGAGTCTTCAAACAGCTGGCAGCTGGCCCTGTCACCTTATGCCTATACCTATAGATATGGAAACTGCTACATAACATATAAGTTTACCTGTATCTTGGACCTTTTCGTGGAATCATTTGATTTTCTGTAGAATAACTTTCTGAGCATTAATTTTTACGTTACCTATCGCAACCAACTGGAATTTAGAAATGTCAAGCATTTTTTTAGAATAAGGATAAAAAGATTTGGTTTCAATAAACGCATACTATCAATAAACAAATATATTACCTATACGTAAATTATAAAGCATCACGGCCCTCCGCCTGCACAACATCACGAAGAATTCTTCAATTATTATATTATTAATTAAAATTATTATTCCACCGAGTTTTAAAAACTAACTTAACTAGTCTGTAACAGGAAAATTAGAATCAAGCAAATTAGATTTTTAAAACTATTAGTAAGTAATAAAACTAAAAAGAAATGAAAAGATGATTATTATAAGTTATTAAAATTTGTGAAATTCTTCCTATCAGCTTAAAACATACATACCTACTTCTGGTTAACAGTCACGGCAGCTGGGAGCGCCACTCGCTCGTCAACCATCACCACGCAACTAGGATGGTCATCGTCATCATCATCTGCCTAGCCTTTTCCCAACTACGTTGGGGTCGGCTTCCAGCTTAACTGGATGCAGCTGAATACCAGTATTTTACATGGAGCGACTGCCTATCTGACCTCCACAACCCAGTTACTGGGTAATACGATACCCCTTGGTAAGACTGGTTCTCAGACTTTCGGGCTTCGGACTAGTGACTACCCGTAACGACTGTCAAAGATCCACGAATTACAGCCGGGACCAGTGGCTTAACGTGCTTTCCGAGGCACGGAGGGGTAAATTTGATGTAAGTAGGTACTCGTACCTAGAATAAGGAATTACTTCGGCGACCGAACGCTTGATAAAAGAGTAACATACCTTCTCAACCAATTGCCTGCTGATGTCAGGAAATAAAAGGTAAATTTGCCAAATTACTTAAGCTGTTCTTTTCAAGGGTTTGTAAGCGAAGTGGTTTGCAGATTGTTAAGGAAGAACAAATGAGTAATTAAGTAGTATTATAAAATATAAGACATTTGATACAAGATAAGATATTTCCTTTATTTACTTTCCATACATATAAGATAAGATATTATTGTTAGTTACTTTATAAGTAAATAAGGGAAAATTAAGTGTCCGCTATAATAAACCTTATTTGAAACAGTATTACTGTTTGTTCCGTTCCCACAGACAAGCCGTGAAAACGGTTTTGCGGGGCATAGTTCTTAAGTCAAGATTATTTAACAAACTTTTAAAAAAATTAAATAATAATAATATATAAGTACCTACACCTAAACAAGGCTCCTCCAAATAAACAAAAAATGCCATTCTTAATTGATTGTAGGAGATAATAAGCATTCGTAACATCACTTTTCTCCATCGTGTTACCCAGTAACTGGGTTGTGGAGGTCGGATAGGCAGTCGCTACATGTAAAATACTGGCCAGCTGCATCCGGTTAGACTGGAAGCCGACCCAAACATAGTTGCGGCAGGAGTACATGATGATGAATATTAGTTTTCCCCACGAAAAACATTTCCAGTAAAAAGTTAAGTTAAGTAAAGTTAAGTAAGTTAAGTTAGTTTAATAATCACGACAAAACAAAGTCATCAATCAATATTAAGGGAGTCATCGTTGGACAGGTTCAGCGGCGTGCGGCAGTCGAAGGCCTTGTGCGAGGTGTCGCGCGGCGGCACGTCGCGCTTGCGGCGCGGCTGCGCGCGCACGCACGCGATGGTGACCGAGTCGTACGACACCGACGCGCCGCGCCCGCACTCGGCGTCGCCGCTCACGAAGTCCTTCGACTTCAGGCTTGTTATCTCTGTACTCGAGTCTTTTAGCTGTGAAGGTGGGAGAGGGACGTTTACCGATAAAACCGCTCATTGTGTCACCCTATGCAAAATGTCTACTTTGATATCTGTAACATGTGGTGTACGTAATAAACATTATTCTATTCTATTCTGTCATGATAACATGACACTGCTACATATTTATGTTAGTAATAAAAATTGAACGCTGTTCGTTGGTAATCGCACTACTTCAGAACAGCTGGTCTGATTTCGTTAATTTACTTTTTAAATGTACGTTATAATCCGAATAAGGTTTTTAGGACAACAGAAATAGGAAATGTTGCCCAGAAACTGGAAAATTCGAGTAAAATAAAAATAAATAAAATCATTTTATTTCGGACATCTATACGATACATAAATTTTTAGTAACAGTTTTGCACTTAAACTACTATTGTTAGACGAATGAATGCGAAGACCACCCGACAGCCTGCCCGATACTAAAGGATATTTTCAGTCTTCTTAAAGTCTTGCTACTGCTGACCGAGGGGTCCTGGGTGGGTACCTAGGAGCCCGGAGTCCAGATATGTGCTCGGTTCATGGCTGCGTCATGGTTAACACTTTGCGGGACACAAAACACCCTCAGACGTGATAACAATAAAACTTCTATTGTGTCTCGTTCAGTGTCCTTCAATGGGTTAAAGACTCGCCCCTAATGCATGGGGACTTAACTTAGGTACAGGTTTCCCAAGAAAAGTATGCACTTCGGGAATCATTGTCTATCTTCTGAAACACGCCCGATGATGAGATCTAATATAGAGCTGATACAATCATTGAAGTACTTGCCTATTTTTATATATTTTAAAATATCACTAATTGTTTTTTTTGTTCGGCGTATTCTTTCTTTTTTTACGTTACGTTTTTATTTAAATAAAAGCTTTTTTTAATTAATTTTTCGTTGAGCGTATTTGTTGTCCATACACCTGGAGAGATATTGGTGGCTCTGACGATGTTGGCCCAGGCCATTGCAAGGCACTGTACCAGCATATCCATACTTAAATATCCTTTCGTTCCCTTGATGCCAAGAAGAACGCACAATTCTCGCCAAATTGTTAATAGGTACATAAACTGAACGAGGTATTATAGGAGGCTCTACATTTCCACACTCAGAAATTCAGAAAAAAATCATAACACGAAAACTATCAAAAATCGCGGAACATACATGGCGGTGATTCGGGTACCCCAAAGGGTGCTCTATCTCTGGACTTCCGCTTGACACTATTTTTTGGGACACCTTGCATAATGGATTATTATGAATGTACGGAACCGCACATTGTTTTACAGACTCACGCGCCGTGCATTCTGTGCGCTCAGCATTTCGTAACTATCGTTATAGGTGATTTGTATTAGCACCTTAATTCAATAAATCAGTGTTCAACGGACATTCGCGGTGGTCGGTTTTATTTCATCATCATCCCAATAGAATCGCCCCGGTATCATCACTAAGTGCAGGGATCCCCTACATTTATTTTTGGTCCTTCGAGATTAACAGAAGCACTTCGTCGCGGTACCTACTTTGAGCTAGCGCGCGCACGGCTCAGTAGTAATCTCTCGCGAACGCGGTTCTGTGATCAAACCAGTAGACTCTTTTTGTGAGGAAATCTTTTCTCATTCATCATCCTAGACTTGAGCAAATCAGCTTAGGTCATCGGCACGGTTGTGGTAAGCAGATCTCGGCGTGACATCATCATCAGGCTCCGTGGAGCTCATCATCGAGTAGCGCAAAGGTTCAGCGTCCGCAATCAGCATCATCATCACGTGGATCATCATATTACCAAGTAAGACTGTTCCTTTTACCTACTTACAATCATGGAAGATCTTATTGCCCGTCAATCGGAAATCATCGCCAGTTTTACTGCCATTAAGATCAACTTTAGCAAGGACTCGGATTCCCGTAAATCTGCGGAATACCTCAGGAAACGTTTAGACACGCTAGACAACCTCTGGGGAGAGTTCGAACAAAATCATAAGAAAATATCAGAGCATAAAGATGTAGCAGTCGACTATTTCCTTGACAACACGTATCAAAAGGGCAAAGATCAATATCAAACTGTACGGAATCTCATTGCGTCTTACGGAAAATCAACCAAATCAACTCAACCTGATGGCAAGTTAGACGAACTATTATCACTGCAACGCACTAATTTTAGGGCATTCACTCGGCTGGTCAAAAGTATCAAAATTGATCAGATATCAGACAAATGGGAACTTGAGGATGAGCTCAAAAACATCCAATCAAAGTGGAACGTGATCGATGCGCAACATTTGCAAATTGATCATATCCTTGCTGGAGGTGACTTATCATACGATGATGAGTTCAACAATCATGAATTGGCCTACAAAAACATCAAAAGAGAGTTGAATAAGAAAATCTCCTCAACAACTCATTTAGAACGGTCAACCCCGCATATTGACATACCATCATTCAGCGGAAACTACACACAGTGGCCAACATTTTATGATTTGTTCACTGAGACAATTCATAACAACAATTCCATCACGAAAGCTCAGAAGATGCAGCATCTTAAGGGAAAACTTAAGGGTGAGGCAGAGCGTCTCATTCATCACCTCCATATATCATCGGATAATTACGATGCCGCGTGGGATATCTTATTACACCGGTACAATAATACTCAACTTCTTTTCACCAATCACATCGAAATGTTTCTAAACCAACCCAACATCCAAAAGAAAACATCATCAGACATCAAAAGGTTGTATGATACCTCAACAGAATGTATTCACGCGATACACAATCTCGGTGTTGATACGAATACATGGGATCCGTTGTTGGTTCACCTAATCTGCAAAAAACTGGACCCAGAAACATATACTGGATACAAAGAAGCACGCAGGAAACCTCGTGACCTACCAAAGCTGGAGGAGTTAATGTCTTTTCTCGAGAGTAAATTCACTGCTCTTGAGCCCATTAAATCCAACAAGGAACCGTCATCATCAAGCAAACGGAACCCTAATCAATCGCATAATAAGCAAAATAATTATAAAAGTTTCGCTAACAAAAATTATCAGGCCATCATTACGCAAACTTCGAAATGCATTATATGCAATTCAAATCATGCCCGCAATTTGCTATCGTGCAAAAAGTTTATGAATATGACATCAGACGCACAATTGAAAGCGGTGTCGAAATCAAACATCTGTCGAAATTGCTTATTCAGTCACGATGAAAATCCGTGCACTTCGACTAAACGTTGCAAAACCTGCCAAGGTGATCATCACACAATACTCCATGAAGCGTGTGTTTCATCATCAAAATCAGCTTCTCAAGCAGCTCCATCATCATCTCCAATTACTGCTTCATCATCAAAATCGTCAAACAAACACCCTAATGTTAATCATGTAGCAGGAGATGACGAAGAGTTATTGTTAACCACGCTCTCAATCAATGTCAAGTGTTCTGATGGCAGCTACGTAACCCTTAGGGCACTTCTAGATCAGGGATCACAAATTTCATTAATATCGGAAAACGCTGTTCAGCGATTAGGGTTGCAGCGACAACGATATAACGCATCAGTATCAGGAATAGGGGCTGGAGCTAGGCAAAGCAAAGGACGGGTATCAATCGACTGTCAATCTATCTATGGAGACTATCATTTTACTACAGAAGCACTGGTTCTGTCAAAGGTCGCCAATCGCTTGCCTGGCGCACCATTCAAAAAACAATCATGGCCTCATATTCAACATCTTCAATTAGCGGATCCAGAATACAACGTGTCTAAGCCAATAGACATTCTCTTGGATGTGAGTATTTACTCTCAAATCATCATGGATGGTCTCATCAAAGGTCCAGCACAGGCTCCAATTGCGCAACAGACCGCACTCGGATGGATCCTGTCGGGCAATGTTCGCACGTTTAACTGTCATGTCGCTACAAATGACATATCAGGTCTATCCAAATATTGGGAGATAGAGGACGTTGAAACATCATTATCATCATCAACCCCTTCCAGTGAAGAACAGTATTGTGAAGAGTTTTATCAGCAAAGCACTCGTCGTTTGGATAGTGGTAGATATGAGGTTGGAATACCCATGAAACCCGAATATGAAAATCAACTTGGATCATCTAAATCAAAGGCTATTGCACAATTCAAACAGTTGGAAAGAAAAATGTGCAATAACGAATCGTTCGCAGAAAATTATAAATCATTTATGTTTGAATATCAGCAACTGGGTCACATGTGTAGGACTAATGTTGACGAATCAAAACGTGCTTACTTCTTACCACATCATGGCGTGATGAAACTAGACTCAACAACAACGAAACTTAGAGTCGTTTTTAATGCGTCGGCGAAATCAACATCAGGGAAAAGTCTAAATGATCTCATGTACTGCGGACCAAATCTTCAAAAGGATCTTATGTCACTCATTTTAACTTGGAGGACATACAGTTACGTTATCACAGCAGACATAGAGAAAATGTTTCGCCAAATCTTTATCAGGCAAGCAGATCGCCATCTTCAGTCAATCATTTGGCGGGAGTCATCTCAAGCAGCACTCAATGAATATCATCTCACTACCGTAACATATGGTACTAAGGCCGCTCCTTACTTAGCGATGCGAACGCTAAAACAGCTGGCAATAGACGATGCCGAGAAGTATCCTCTAGCTTCGTCAGCCTTAAGCCAATCATTCTACATGGACGACCTGTTCAGTGGAGCAAACACCATTCATCAAGCCAAGGAGCTTCAACATCAACTCATTGTGTCGCTGAAGGGAGCTGGTATGAACCTCCGGAAATGGTCTAGTAACGTACCCGACCTACTGGTAGATCTATCACCAGATCAACTAAACGACCCCATACACTTCAAGTGCTCGGAAACAAGAAAAACACTTGGATTAAGATGGAACTCATCAACAGATAGCTTTAGCTTTGAAAATCAATTACTTTGTCATGATAAACACGTCACAAAGAGACAGCTACTTTCGGAAATATCAAAGCTTTTTGATCCCTTAGGTTGGCTGTCACCATTATCAATCAGAGCAAAACTGCTTTTCCAAAATGCATGGTCATCACATTTATCATGGGACGAAGAAGTTCCGCAACCAATTCAATACGAATGGATTCAGATTAAGAATGATTTCAACATCATAGATCAATTCATCATACCCCGTTATCTTGGCAACACAAACCAATCATATCAAATCCATGGGTTTTGTGACGCATCCGACAAAGCATACGCATGTGTTGTATATGTAGTAGCTAAAAACAATAAAGGCGAGAGCACATCAACGCTCGCTGTAGCAAAAACAAAATTGGCACCTCTGGCGAAAAAGGTATCACTACCACGACTAGAGCTATGCGGTGCGCTACTACTATCGCAACTTATAAAGAAAGTCATGGAATCATTATCAAACCAAGAGGTGGAGATTTATGCCTGGACAGACTCCATGATAGTCTTAGGATGGATCCAAGGTGACGTGAAGAAATGGAAGCAATTCGTAGCGAACAGGATTAATAAAATCATCAGTATCATACCATCATCAAGTTGGCATCATGTGAGGTCAGAAGAGAATGCAGCAGATTGTGCTACTCGGGGTCTGACATCACAGAAGTTATCAAGCCATCCGTTGTGGTGGCAGGGTCCGAAATGGATAACCAATTTCGAACAAGATACCCTTCCTATCACCTTATATCAATCACCAGATTTGGAGACCAAGAAGCTTAGTGTAAACACAACATTATATCAAAATCATATTTCATTGATACACGAGTGTTTACACAACTACAGTTCCTTGACTCGCATTGTGAAAATTGTCGCATGGATATCGCGTTTCATTACGCAATCACGAGGTAAACACAAATCAAAATCAGCTGTAGTAACGTCATCAGAAAAGGACAATGCATTGAATATTATTATCAAGAATGACCAACTACAGCAATTTCATGAAGATATATTGTTTATCAATCAAAAGGGACATGTGCATCCTAGAAGCAAAATATCATGTCTCAATCCATTCCTGGATGAACACGGTATCCTTAGAGTGGGTGGACGACTGAAAAATGCACGCATCAGCGACTCATCAAAGCATCCTATCATGCTATCAAGCCATAGTCGTCTCACTGACTTAATCATTGATCAGGCTCATATCACCACACTACATGGAGGCCCACGACTGACACTTTCATACATCAGAGACAAGTATTGGATCATCAGTGGTATCCGTACCGTCAAAAGGAAGTTGAGATCATGTGTTAAGTGTCAGCGCTTTAGTCAAACACAATATCAACAAATCATGGCCGATCTTCCACAGCCACGAGTCACCCCATCACGACCCTTCTCTCACACCGGTGTCGATTTTACTGGACATGTCGAGTTGAAGGCCAATAAGGGACGTGGAATCAAAACCGTCAAGGGCTATATTGCCGTATTCGTTTGTTTATCTACAAAGGCTGTTCATCTAGAACTCGTTTCGGATCTAAGTACTCCAGCATTTTTAGCAGCCTTTCGTAGGTTCTCGGCCCGACGTGGAACACCAAGTCACGTTTACAGTGATAATGGCACGAATTTCGTAGGTGCCAACCGTATCATTAAAAAGGAGTACCAAGACATCATAGCCACAATCAACACCGATTTCTTCAATAACATCAATGACATGAGCATAAAGTGGCACTTCAACGCTCCTGCATGGCCAAGTGCAGGTGGTTTATGGGAGGCTGCGGTGAAAAGCCTCAAATATCATCTCAAGCGCATCATCGGAGATCAGAAACTCACTTACGAGGAGTTTACTACACTGTTGTATCAAATCGAGGCATGTCTAAACTCAAGGCCTCTTTGTCAGTTGACAGAGAGTCCTGAAGATGACGTTCTTACGCCAGGTCACTTCTTGGTGGGCGGCCCAATTCTATCTAGACCACAGACTGATCCAGATCATATTAACCAGTCAACAAGATGGCAACTCATTCAATCAATGAACAAACAGTTTTGGAAAAGGTGGTCAAGTGAATATCTACAGCAACTACAGGCTAGATCAA
Organism: Eremobia ochroleuca; assembly: GCA_949629135.1. NCBI lineage: Eukaryota > Metazoa > Arthropoda > Insecta > Lepidoptera > Noctuidae > Eremobia > Eremobia ochroleuca. The sequence goes on along the minus strand of OX451393.1, from coordinate 21,490,393 downwards.
AATGGCGTAAACCAAGTAGGAATTTTGAAATCGATGATGTCGTCCTTATCAAGGATGAAAACTTGCCACCCGGCAAGTGGGCGCTAGGACGTATTCAAGCTGTTCATCCTGGAAAGGATGGCTATGTCAGGGTTGTCAGTTTAAAAACTAAAAATAATGTCATTCAACGTCCTGTGACCAGACTTGTGTTGTTACCAGTAAACGAGGATACAACACAAGATGATGATGTCAACCATCAAGACAAATCAGACGAGCAAAGCAAGAGAAAGCGACTTCCTCGCAAGAAATTTTCATTGCAGAGCCTATTCACCAGTTTCCTATTACTATTCTTCATGTTACTATCATCTACTTCAGCGCATAATTTACCTTATCATCAATCATATAATCTGACGTCATTAGAACAGAATCAAGCCATTTACTTCGATAGAATATCCAATCTTCAGTATATACAGGACGAATGGCGTCTAGTTGTCTACTACAACATGACGACGTACTGGAAAGGCTTAGCCGACATCAAGAGTTACGTCAATCATATCAAGTCATTATGTAACACCCACGAAAGTAAACAATATCAGAGTATCACTCATCAATTAGAGCACGAAATAAGCGAAATTGAACATTATGATATGTTACTTAAATATCAAAGTCCGAAGAGGCTGAAAAGAGGTCTAGTAAACGGCGTGGGTTATATTGCCAACTCGTTATTTGGTGTACTAGACGAAAGGTTTGCTGAAAAATATAAAGGTGACATTGAGCAGATCAGTCATAATGAAGAACATCTACAGAAACTTATGAAAAATCAAACAAGCATTTTAGAATCAGAGTTTAACATCGTACGCCGTAACGAAGATATCATGAATAAGCAATTTTCATTTATCAAACAGCGGCTTCAAAATATATCCACTGAAATAAACAGAGTACGTTTCGAAAATGAAGATAACCTTTATATCACTTCATCAGCACTAGCAGCATCAATAATTCTCTCAAATATTCGTTGGATTCAGCAAACGCTAATCGGTACCGTAACAGATATCTCACACGGGCGCATAGACAGTCATTTGCTGTCACCGGAGCAGTTATCGTATCAGCTGAGCACTATCTCCAGTCAACTGAATGGTAAACTTACGATCCCTGTGGACTTGAGGAATGTCAAGGATCTGTACCGTTTACTAAAAGTGTCAGCTAGAGTCTTCTCTAACTACTTAATCATTGAAATCAAGGTTCCACTCCTAAGCACCGAGTTGTTTGAGTTGAACAAAATCATACCTATTTCACATAAGAGAGGACTACAATATTATCACCTCATTCCATCAGTACCGCTCATAGCCTACAACCTGCGCAAGGATACAGCATTTCTTCTATCAGAAGCAGATCTACAATCATGTACTCATGTTCCCAATGATATCTTGTTATGTTCATTAAACATGCCCATCTACAATCTAAACATGAAGCAGTCTATCTGCGAAATCAAAATATTCAAGGAAAAACAATTATGTCGCTCCGTAAAATCATCGTGTGACGAGCAATGGATCAAATTGCACAGGCCGAACAGCTGGTTGTATAGATGTTGCTCGGAATGCCAGACTCGCATTATTTGCGCTGACGGTATCACTATGGTGAACCTTGTTGACAGTGGGATTATTACCTTAGGTCAAGGTTGCACATTGAAAGGAGACACCTTTAGTATTTATGCTCATAATAATTTCATCAATCATGTAAATATTCATCATGACATCGAAGTCCCAGAGGTGTCCGTACTAAACAGAATTATGAAAACGTCTGCACCAGAGAATTTCAGTGAGGCTGAAGATCATCATCTCATTTGGGATCAATTAAGGGCTCAGATTGACGAGGTTAAGGAACAGTCATCAACAGATCTGAGCATTCACGACATTCATCACTACACTGTGTTATACATCAGTGTAGCTTCGGTCATCATCTTGGCTGGCGTCGTCGCGTACCTCATCAGGAGGCAACGCAGCACGGGCAGGGCACCAGCGTCGCCGGCCCCCCAGGGCCAGGAGGCTCTCGGGGCGGGGCCGGTGACAGTCGCGCCGGCTGACACGGCACCGGTGGCATCGCGTTTATCGGAATCAGTGCAAAAGTGCAGTGAAATGTTCGCAATTAGTGGTGTAGACAGGGCTACATCGCCCACGTTTTTGAGATCAGTGCACTTACAAGGCCGCGATGATTAAAGGTGTTTGTGTATCTTAGAATAGTCGTGTTAGGTAGTTTTATCGCATTTGTGACATTTAATGTACAATCTTACTATACAATATCATTTTATTATTTTACTTGTCTTGTTTCTTACTTTAATTATCTGTCAATCAATCATGTCTGTCGTATCATCTGGGCGGGCAGGATGTACGGAACCGCACATTGTTTTACAGACTCACGCGCCGTGCATTCTGTGCGCTCAGCATTTCGTAACTATCGTTATAGGTGATTTGTATTAGCACCTTAATTCAATAAATCAGTGTTCAACGGACATTCGCGGTGGTCGGTTTTATTTCATCATCATCCCAATAGAATCGCCCCGGTATCATCACTAAGTGCAGGGATCCCCTACAATGAATGAGCCACCGTAAGGCTGCCTGTCCATTGACACGAAGCGAGGCTGCGGAGCAGAGAAACGGAGAAATATTAACCAATAGGATTGCATAAAATCTCATTGTCCTTTTTTATATTGGTTAATATTTCTCCGTTTCGCCGCTCCGCAGCCTCGCTCCGCGTCAATGGACAGGCAGCCTTATGCTGCATAAACTTTTTCACGATTTATGCAATATTCCCGCGTTATTTGTAAGTTTTCAAGATGTTCCGTCACTATTATGATCCCAGTATTGTCACTTGATTTTGGTAACATATTAGGCAAGTTCTCACTTATTTCAAAAATATCCTGAGCTACAAGCACAGCTTGGCCTTTAAAACCATACTCGCCAAACAATCCATCGAATTTAATAACTTTTACAAATGGTATCACTCTAGATGCTTTGTCTGCATTAACAGTTTCACGTCTTTGAGACATTCTCAGCCTAGCATTATCTTTAGAAATCTGATGCTCTTGATTTGTCTCACTAACGCGCAGCTGTGATATATGTGTAACGTGTAGCTGTGATGAATATTGCTGTAAATTTTCTAGTTTCGATGTGAATTGTTTGTTCTGGTGTTTCATTGCTGCGGTGTCTGTGACACATATTCCCGCAAGTATCTTAACCTGGACTGCCTTTTTTTTCTATTGGTTCATTTTCTCGTTTTTTCCGTTCTTGCGATTCTTCTTCTAGTGAAGAATCGAAGAATGGTTACTAAACCGTTTCTGCCGTTTCGCATTACGTGTACATTCATTTTCTGACTCTTGTTTATTTTTTTCTTTATATTTATTTCGAGCTTTTTCAATGCGCTGTTTTCGTTATGTTGATGTTTCATTTGTTTTTATTTTATTTTGTTTATCAATGTTGTTCCCACGAGACCGGAAGAAAGGTTGGTCCACTCTCCCATAGATACCGGAATAGAAGGGTAAGGCATTTAATTAAACGGGGTGCGCCCGGTGCGCCCGGTGCGCCGAGCTTGGTACGTTAGCGACAGTGCGCTTGCCACCCCCTGCCAGTCAGCTCCTCAGCAAGCACCCTACCTTAAGCTTGGGTTGTTGATCACTCGTGAAATGATTTCCCCATTCCATCCAGACATCAGCGTAATCAAAAATCGTTTGTGCTAATTGAGACATAATAAGATTGGTTTAACTGTACCTAACAGTTGAAAGGTGGGTGCACTTAACGAGTAACAACTGCGAGATGATATTTTTACCCGACTGGCAAGAAGGGTTATGTTTGATAAGTTTACCTTGGCTTTGGCCTGCTTGAGCTGGCGGCGCATCTCCTTGATGATGTCGTCCTTGAACTGCGCGCGCATGTTGGCGGCGCGGCACTGCTCGTCCAGCGCGGCGCACACGCGGCGCAAGGAGTGCATCTCCTCGGTGAGCGTCACGTTGACCTTGCGCAGCGCGCGGATGCTGTCGCCGCTCGACTGCGGAGGGGGTGAGGCTTGAAACGTTTCTATAGTCGATATCAGACAATTCACTTTTTGCCTTTCACTTTTCATCTTCTACTTGAAGTGAAACATCTGAACACAAAATTAATCTACAGGTGCTCCCTCACTTGGAGCATTCGCCTGTAATGTAACTTTACAGAGTCGAGAATTACATCAATGAGTACTGTAAACGTATTGTGACGTATTGTAAAGTAATGCTCAAGATCGAATCTGAAAGGTTCCATTACAGGTGAACGCTCCAGGTGAGGGAGCACCTAAAAGTGAAAAATGAATTCATTAGTGAACCGGTCCAACGATGTTGGCGTATTTCGACACTCAGCATCTTTCATGCGAAAAATGAAATGAAAGGAGCAGATGATAAACGTTAATTCCTATGTATATAATTTTGCCGGTGTTGTGTGAACGTGAATGAAACAGAAATGAATCATTCACGCAAGTGACTCTGATATCGGCTCTAACCCATTCAATGCTACCAACGCAACATTTGCGTTGAATTAAATTTCTATAATATGCCACTAACGCACCAGTTGCGTTCAGGGTGCCACTCTTTTTTTTTTTTTTTTGTAAACTTACTGAAATTGGTAGATTTTATTTTTTATTATCAGCCGCACGGGTCGATCGAAGGTTCAGCTACGTGTTAGCAGATACAATAATCGACTATTTAACTTTATTATTAGTGTGTTGCAGGTGCAACATTGACATTTTTAAGCATTTTATGCTTTTGAGTTCTGGCAACCCATAGATGAATTTTGATGAAAAACGGCGGGAAAAGTGTTAAGCCCCGTATCATGAGTAAGAAATGCTACTGTTATCAATAAATTCTGTATTGGTAAACATGAGATTCCCACATAATACGGTAAAATGTACCCACGCTAATAACAATTGTGAAGTTTTACTAAAGCTACGGTAAGCCAGTGGATATGTCAATCACAAGGAATATCTGCTCCCAACAAGTCACAGAGGATACCTTAAGGTTTCCCTCCATCTTCTGCATGCGCTCTTGGTACTTGAGCGTTTCGTTTCGCAGCATCTCGCTGAAATCCTGCACCGGCTCCCACTCGCCACACTAGGGCCGCACACGGAATCAACATGTACAGTCGGTGACCCGAGGTGAGTATCTACCTGACCTAGTAAACTGCTAGGTAGTGTGGATACTTACCTCGGGTCACCGACTGTACATACAAAACAGTGCTAAGCATTATTTAAAAGGATTCCAAAGTTCAAAAAGTAAAAAAGGGGCCTGCTTACAAGTTTAATGGTCAAAAAAATGGATTTATAGAATAAACTTGGCCCTTTCAACCTTTTATGTCTTAACCAACTTATGGATGAAAAATACTTTTGCAATTTACCTATTCCTCTAGATTAAGGTAGGTATGCAAAAATATGCACATTTCAACAAAATCGATGCGTATATAAAATGCTCCATACAACGAGAGTATCATGTGTTTGGACCGAAGTAAAACAATTCTTAGCACTTAAAATTGGAATACTCCAACAGCACACATCTATACCTCGTCCCCGGTGCAGCACATGCCAGCCATCACCTCGGCATCCTTCATGGTCACCTCGCTACAACGGGAAACAGAAACAGAAAGAATAAACATTAAATAATAAATAAATAACTCCTCCAGACCGAATTTCGGCCATGGCGACTAATCTCAGCGGAGACCAGCCTTAGGCGCGGGAGATATTATAGCGCACCAGCGTGTGTGAGGGGCTTGTGGGTAAGTAATAACAGCTGCAAGGGTCGATCGATCAGGTTAAGCAACGCTTGCCGCGGTTGGTCCGTGGATGGGTGACCATCTTCACATACCAAGACCCGTCCGTGCTTCGGAAAGCACGTTAAGCCGTTGGTCCCGGCTGTCATTCGTGGATCTTTGACTGTCAGAAGCCCGAAAGTCTGAGAAACAGTCTTACCATGGGGTATCGTATTACCCAGTAGCTGAGTTATGAAGGTCAGATAGGCAGTCGCTTCATGTAAAATATTGGTATTTAGCTGCATCCGGTTAGACTGGAAGCCGACCCTAACATAATTCGGAAAAGTCTAGGCAGATGATGAAGTGTGTGCGCAGACACAGGTGTACTCTCTCTTCCCTGACTCTCATGGTCCGATGGAACGGCAATCCGACACGACCGGAGACTGCTTAATTTGCATGAAATAATACAACGTAGCCGAAAGCCTCGTACTCGACAGTAACATAACGTAACACAATGGCCGTGCTCCCGAGCGGCCGGCGCTCGTGCGGAGCACACGATACTGGCTCTCGCCAGTTATGTTCAAGTCTCATGTAATAGAGGGCGAGCCTCCTGCCAACAACCGGTCACAAATCCGACTTTGCTCGACCTACAGAACTAACCCAGAAGCACATGAAGAACAGTAGCTACCGAATCGTTTGTGCCACCACCTGCCATTTCAATGGGACATATTCATATCATTTAGTTTCGAAGCATGAACGACAAATACAATGTATTTTTGTGTCGGCCGGATTACATCCGTCGACAGACTCAGATCTATCGCAGGATGCCACTCGGCGCTAACATGTTTAGATATATTTATTTATTGTTTTTAGTTTAGTCGTATTTATCATTGACTCTGTTACAGGTTCTAAGTCAATGAAACGAATGATGAATTATCTGAAATACTGTCCTTTTTCGTCATAAATGTTCACTTTGAATTTTACGAAAACACCTATATTTATTTTATGACACAGGCAGTAAGAAACTTACAAACAATGTTAATCAGCATGCAAGGGATTATTTACTTATTTGTTGAATATTTCAGTTCGCCATTAGTTACAAAAACATCCCTAGCTAATCTATGGTCTGTTTCAAAAGTATTGACAGTTGGGATTAATAACTTCAGTGTTCGTGGATGAAAATCGAGTATCAAAACTTATAAAAAACGAGATATCACACCGCCACCTTCCAAACTCCGGACTATCAAGATATTGATAACATATTTACGGCGTATGAAACTTGCAGTTGGACATCTCTTTCCTGAGGTTCATGATGGTTTGTTCGTAGCACTGGGCATCCTTGTTCAGCTGTCTTATCTCTCTGCAAAACATTTCATTTACAGAAGAAATAATGTAGAAAGCAAAACTAATTCTATTAATCTAATTGGATGGCGGAATTAGCTATACAAAATGAATAGCCACAAAATATGGTCCACGCTGGCCCTGGACCGAAAAACCTGCCGTGCGATTCTGTAACCATCTCACCGTGAAAGCTTGGGTGAAGTGAGCGTGGAGTGAGCTGTCATTCGCTAGGGATTAACACTATTAAGTGCTCACTTCCCTTATGATTTCACAGTGAGATTTTTATAGAGATCGACCGGCTGGGCTGTAAGTCTTATGGGGACGCCTTTGCCCCGCAGTGGGATGATGCAGGCTGACAGTTCCCAGTAAAAAGTTTGGACGTTTTTGCCTTTCGAGTGTTAGTTTGTTTAACAGATACAGATGTTTGGAACAAGGGTATTAGGTATATAACCTGTATTAACTTAAAGGTTTACTTTTATCACGGTACAGTCAACCGCACGTTCATAGCTAATTGGCTACACACACTTACGACCATAAGGCAGTTATCCCACCACTGGCGGTGAATGAGTAGCGACTAGAACTAGCATCTGAAAACGAGTTGGCGAGCAGCGAGCAGCGAGTGTGTAGTTCCGATAGTTTTGTCGCTGGGCTATCAGCGAGTGTCAGAGTGCGACGGGCGATTACTCGCACCACTCGCTCGGGGCGGTTAGAAACAGTTTCACCACTTTACAAATCATACAACATCCAACAACAAGAACAACAACATTCAACATCAACATCATCATCATTCAACATCATTATACATCATCGTCGTCGTCTGAACTAGACAACAATGGTAGTTCTACTAATTGTTCTGAATTCGTAATTTGTGTACTCAGATTCGCACTCTAGGTAGAAATGCCAGCTGGTTGGCTCTCGGCCTGAGCTTTGACCGCCAAGCGAGCATCGCTGAGGAGTAGGTATTATCTTTGATAGCTCTTGTCGCTTAGCGACAAACCTGTGGAGCGAGTCCTCGCCGGCAGTGAGAACAGTCAGCGATCAACTATTAATATATGCATCTCTTTTGTTTACACAAAATGTATATCTATTGTACCTACATTTCTTGAGCGAGAAAATAGCCGATAGTTAGTCGCTTCCTCGCCGACGGTGGGACAACTGCCTGAAGGCGCCTTTTTTGTGATGTTGATCATCCATGAAGTAGTTTTCTAGGATACGAGTAAAACCGCGGGAACCACTAGTATGTTAATATTGTACCTCTCTTTCGCAATATTCTCCTTGTGCAGTGACTCGTTTATCACTTTCAGCTCCGACACTTTGCCACATATCATGTTCTTCGGGTTCCTCTATAATAATAACAAAAAAAAATATTTTCATCTTTATGTTCATAAAATTTTAATTTTATTTAAGGAAGTATATTTATTTATTAAAATCTCACTTACAACTATCATTACGGGTGTAAGTACCCAATGCGACAGTGTGGTCATTTTACAAATCTATACTAACTTATTATTTACAATTTAAATATAATAAAAAAGGAAACATTTACCATCCATACATTTTTGGGCTAAATGTGTTAAATTACTTATGTAGCTTTGCTTGTTTGGCGCAATCGTTTTGTGATATTTTTTTAAACTAACGCATAACTTTGCTACATGCCAAAAACGAATAATTTTTTGTTTTACATTGCCCAACACTAGTATCTATTTCTTGGGTGCGTTTACATGGTCAAAATCTTTTTAATAATATATCTCTCACCAAAAGAGAAAACCACTGGAATAAAATACACATTTTACGACGATGAACGTAAGGATTTTGCAATAGAAAACAAAAATAAAACTTGAAAAAATACATTAAAAGTATAATTAAAACATTTATAAAAAAAAAACAAAATCAATCGAAAAATTCTATCCAACTCTGAAATGTCGACTGGTTTTATATCTGTTTGTGTCATGTTTCACGTTATTGCGTGCCTTCACCGAGTCTCCCTGCTCCAGCTTCTTTTGTCGCCTGCGTAATGATAACAAAACATTACAATCTACATAGTTGCTATAACCACAATATAATATAAAATCTCTGCAGCTCAAACCAATACAAAACCTTCAGGTAATATTGCTGTTTCCATTAGAAGCTCTAAAATCATTTTGTGTATAAAACATAGGTATCTTGCTTGCTATACTCGTATTGAAAATAATTGAAATAGGCTCACTTCTCATTAAACAAACCTCTGTACCTACATACCTCTGCATATCTAATAATAGGTAACCAATTTTTCTTTCTCTTTTTGTATCTAACCTATAATCCCCGACAAAATGTACAATCAACCGCTCGTCGTCGGTTTATTTTATAGTAGGTACCTAACACTTTGAATTACTACTACGAAATAAAGGAGCCAACAATGTCGTATTGGTAGCATGGGCTTGCGATTCAATGTATCTCTCTCGCCAACTATCTTAATCAGCATTTGAGTTAACTGCCTAGCCTTTTAACTAAACGGCGTCGATCAACTGGCGGCCAGAATGATATTCAGCCGTTCAATCAAACAGCTAGGCAAATGCCTTAGATCGCTAACGTTTAGCTACTTGCCTAGCCCAGGCATTTAAATTGGCGATTGATTGATTGTTGATTGAATTAAAGCGGCAGGTTGTTAAGTTCGGCAGTCAAAACTGAGCTGTAAAGTAGGTAAGTAAAAATTAGTCATAATACATATTTAAACGCTTAAGTAAATAATATTTAGCACTAAAATGACTTACTGGCAGTTACGTGTGGACAGTTAACAAATCGGAAATAGTCTGTAAGAAATCTAACTTGAAAGTATCGCTCGTCGCCTGCTGCCGCGGCACGGCTCGCTACGCTCGCTCGGCTCGCGCGCGTTTGGTTACAGTTCTAACCTAAATTAACCCATTTGGTCGGGGTGGCCTGGATTATTTACTACGACAAATTCGAGTCGCGCGTAGTTGATCACAGTTCCAACCTAACCTATGAACTGCCGAACTATTTAGCTAAATGCCCATTCCAACATTTTTACTGAGATTGTAGGATTAAATAACCGACCAATTTGCTTTGTATTGTTGTTCATATTTGAATACAACAGCCACCGAAAAATAAAATGGCTGCCCGTAACTTTTTCAAGTGATCATAATAACCTCCCTAATGTTAAAATAAGTTGTTAAAATGATTATTCATCTTATTATATTTAAAATGGCCTAAGCATTAGTCAGGCAGTTCATTAAATGTTATATTAGACGCATTGCCTGAATATCATTCAGGCCGCTAGTTGAACGGCGCCGTTTAGTTCAAAGACTAGGCAGTTAGCTGAATGGCTAATTAAACCAGTTGGCGGCGACATACTATTACTCTTAATAGCAACTAACGTTCGTTTTTTAATCCCAGAGACTAATCTGACAGGTGTAATGTCAAACTTCTATAATAAAAAAATGCAAACGCAAAAGACTTAAATGTCAGATTAGTATCTGGGGTTAAAAAACGATAGCTGAACGGTCACTAAGCTCCCGAAGCACAACTCAAAATTAAAACATCAAAATAAAATTACATAATATCATCAAACTCACTCACCATTCAACAGACCCAAATATATCTGACTCCGTGACTTCAAAGAAGTGTATCCCGTCCAGAGTGCAGTAGTCAAACTCTCGGAGCCTCCTCAGCACCTCCACCAGACCTCGCAGGTCGGAGTCTTTGCGCGCCAGCCGACGCCGCAGCGCCGCGCACTCCGCACGGAGCTCGGACACCACCTGATGGGGACCAGCCGGTCTACTCTGTAAAAATGTCACCGTGAAAACATAGAAGGGAGCTGGAAGTGAGCTGTTAATCGTGTCTATGCCTAGCATCAGACGGAATTACAGCTCACTACAAGTTTTCACGGTGAATATTTTTACTAAATAAATCGACAGAGGACAACGTTAGAAGGGAGAACAGAATGAGTAGACCGCCTACTTCAGGGAACGTTTCCTTGTTTGGCCGGTAACAGTGATATGCTAGCGGTTTGACCGATACGATTGGATCAAAATTGAGGTGCGGATTGCCTGCTAGCCCTGTAAGGCCATACATGATCATACGTGTTGCCAGCAGGACCGGGTAACCGTAATCATAGAACTATCACTAGCCTTCGGAAGGTAGCTCTTGGTTCAATGATCGGGAAAAAGGGAAGCTATTAGATGTAACATCAGGTGGTGTTCGAGTCCTAGGTTTCAATAACAAAACGACTGCACCAAACGCAAAAGCAAAATTTTCTTACTCTTTTACAAATGCCTACTTTTAAGCAAAACGGTGGAATATAAACGTGACGTTATCAGTCTTGTATTCGTAAGTTTTGCCGGAGCAACATTTTTGTATGTGCTCTTGACGTCACAAAGACTCCTAACAAGTATTTACGTAAATGAGACACGAAAGTTGAATAAAAATTCAGCTCTAAACGTTTAAAAGCTGCGGAGGCTAGCGCTTTCTGATGAAATTCAATAATACACTCTATTCTCAGTCTTCTTAAGTGCAAAGTTGTACAAACGTCTACCCATACACAAACAGATAATAAAGTGTATAATTCAATGTCCTCTCCTCTTTTCGTTCCATGCAACAGGATCCCAAACCTCGCTGTGTTTCCGTCGCTCCTGCAGCAGCTTGGAGGTAGCCGCTGTCTCCAGCTCCTCGACGGCGCGCGCCAGAAGAGTGTTTTGCCCCACCAGGTCGCCCACCCACGACCTCAGCAGATCCACTTGTTGCTGCCACAACAGTTAAAACGTCATGATAATTATCATTATCATCATTCAGCCGAAGGATGAACGAACTATAGTCCTCCTCAAACATCGTAACAACGAACAGTCCTGTGCTTACGCATTTGCAGCCATATGATAATACTTCCTTAAAGCGTCGGACGTACCTTTATGTAGCCTCTCATGAAGGCAAAATTATTCATATTAATTAGCAGAACAAGACAGCTGAGACTAAAAGGTTCTCCTATTTACAACATAGAATAATATAAGAGGTCGCCCAGTTACCATTAACGCTTCCTACGTTTGCTAGCCAATAGTGCCAATGCACTGACGACCAACCTTTTACGACCCCCAAAGGAACAAAAGACGTTACTGCTCTTCAATATTATTTTTCATCGTTATAATCCGTCGGTGGACCATCGACTGGAAGACGAAATATCGGTTGTCTGGCGGCGAGGTGGGCGGACCACATTGTTACCATCGCGGGTAGAACATGGATGAGGCTGCCACAGGGGCGTGGGGGTTGGCACAAGAACAAAGAGGTCTGTGGATGATGATGATTATGATGAGACCATCAACAGCCTCAACGATGAATACATATTGCTGGTAGAATTCTACAACATATAACTCACCTGCAACTTAGTAGAGCCTGAGGCCCTATTAATTTGCTCCATCCTCTCCTCATACAGCCGCTGTATTTCCTTCAGTATCTCGAGCGTCGGACCTCCCTCGCACACGCACATGCCAGGGTCCCGCTCGGCTAACCCTCGCTCCACCGCGTTGTGATCCATCGGGAATTAAAGCAGTATAAAAATATACTTTTGCATTTTAAAAATAGTGCGAAAATAAGGCTGCGTCACTTTGCATTTGACAGAAGTTGCTTTTTTCGATAGATCTTTGGACTCAGAAAAGAGGTTTGATACCTCATGAAGATATAAAAACTCTTTGATAATGTGATTGTTTTGTTTCAAATCCCAAAGAGTGCATCATTGTGTTAGTAGTAGTTAAAGTTTTACACGACAAATGGCTACCTACCTAACTAATGTTCTCATCTAACATTCTCAATATTACAGTTGTGTTTTCATATTTAGAAAAGCAAACGTATTTTTAATCTTAGATTTTAACTGTAACCACAAATTCTTATATGATTCCATTACCGAAACCTGCAAATAAAGTTAAAATAAAACCACAGAATACTATACAAGTGTGTATATTTGGATTATATTAATTTGGCTAATTCTTTGTACCTAGTGTATATTCACAGTAAGCTTCTATTTCTATGTTTCTCACGACACATACATTGCGATATTAACATCCATTTACAATAACAAATACTCTAAAGATCCTGTGACAGAGGTTCATAACGAACACTAATCGTTATTCGTATTAGTGCACATGGTAATACATTGCTATAATATATTACTGCAGTTTTAGTCCGAATACATCGATGAACGCGAGGCTGATGTCTGAACTAAGCAGACGCTTACAATAAGCGCGAGCAGGTTATCGACGGAAGAAGAAACGGTTCTTCATAGCTATTCAGAACCTTTCGATAAGCTTCCGTGCCGAGTCAAACATCAGTCAATGCTATCAAAAGAGTCTTCTAAAGGCTGGTTCACAGGTCCAAAACCCAAAAATGTTGTCAGTATAAGGGCTGATTGCTGTAACGCCAGATCATTTTATCGTAGGAATAATTTTGAATTTTTGACAGTTCTACCATACAAAAACTGTCAGACGCCAATTATATCCCGCGAATGAAAATTATCTGTCGATTGAAAAATCAGCCCTTAATCAAATAGAAAACCGCACTTCTTTCGACAGCTATCTGTTGTCGGAGTCAAGGTAAAATCAAGCGTAGCCAAACGCACGTTCGCCAATGTATACGCACCCACCTGAAGACGGAAGTCATAAAATCAGAGAAAGATACGTGTGAAGACTGACGATTCACATTTAACTTTAAATTCTTTTTAATATTCTTCGTACAGATCTTAGAAAAATGCAGTATAGAAAGTGACTTTCAAAAATAAAGTTCTACATAGTTATATAAATATATACAAAATTTTCTACTTAGAAACTACATAGCTTCGTTAACAAACATTTTACAAAGTTTAACTTGTACCTCTTTTAGAACGATTGAGAAGTTTCAAAGTGCCATTTACCATTTTCATAGATATATATTTTAAATGCTTAAAAACTTATAAAACAATCTCATTGGCTGTTTAGAATAGAATAGAATAGAATAGAATACTCTTTATTATGTACACCATATAGATTACAGACATAAATATAGAATTTTTACAGAGGGTGACACAATGGGCGGTCTTATCGCTAAGAGCGATCTTTTAAAGTGATAGTTGTTTGAAAAGCCTCTTGGACATATCTATTTTAAGCCCAATCATCTATAAGTTGTATGTGAGAGCAGTGGTGGTGGTGGCGCGGCCGCGAGTGAGTTGTAGGTCGTAGGTTCGAACGCAGGCACGCGCTTTACTTTGTGTAAAGTCCTTCATCACCACCACTCTCAAAACGGTCAAGGAAAACATCGTGAGGAAACCGGCATGTCATACAACCAAACATTCGAAAACATGTGACATCTACCAACCCGCACTGGGCCCGCGTGCTGGTTGACGGCCCACCCCCTCACCGAGAGGGGGCCTGTGTCCCAGCAGTGGGAACATTAGGCTGAGCTTTAATTTGGTACACAAACACTGAATAACTTTGACTCTCCCACAATCTTTGAACATTACTTTCAATGAAAACGTAATGAGAAAATTGAAACATCTATAAACACCATAAACTATGAATAAGGTCGAAATAGCCCATAGCGCAAAGATCAACACATTAAAAAAAATAACTGTACAAAAACGATTTTAGATTAACATTAATATTCGTCTAAAAGTCAGCACTCTGTGCTTTAATCTCAATCTCACATGATATGTCTATCATTTACTCTAGCGATTCACCAAATATATTGGTCAGCTTCCAGACTAACCAGATGCGGCTAAATATAAGTGACTGTTACCACGCCTTCACAAACCAATTACCTACAGAACTTTACCTCTTACAAGTAAATTAATTAACAACTAAATAGTACCTGAGCGTTAATATGGCAAATCGAATGTAGAAATCGGCTTAGAGCTTAGATCAATCTAAAAGCGGAAGATACGGCCCGCTCTAACATCGCAATCACTAAACCTGAGCTCGGTGCACAACTACGTGCAACGAAACTCACATTGTACATAAGTATATTATGTGCCGCCCCTGGCTTATCCTTATCTAACTATTTAATCTAGGTCTCGTTTCCGCTTAGAAAATCAAGTTCACTGGGAACATGCTTAAACGTTCTCTTGCTGTGATCATCGTTACATACATGTAGTTACCAATAGGTCAAAAACAGTCCTGCGAGAGCAGCCCCGCGTTAGCCGCCGAATGTTAAGAAATTCATTAAGATCATAACACAAACAAATAAATAAAAAAATAAATCAATTATTTTAACATTTCATCAGTAGTTTATGTCCACATTTTCTTTGTAACTCCAATAAAATCCATATTCAATGTAAAACAGTATTTAAGTGTAATTTCAATAAAAACAGTACAGACGTTCAAATTTACAAAGCTTTGTTACGAAGGAAGTCAAGAAAGAACTAGAGAGAGTGAAATAATGTTGCTGCCATAAAAAAGCTCCCCACGATTTTTGGGAAAATTACGTTTGTGTAATGGTAACTCTTTTAAGTTGTACTTTAGCTATTACTTGAATGAAGAAACACATTTGCACATTTGCCGTAGTATCAGTAAAGGTCAAGTAAAAGTCAATACTTTTACTGATTACTTTAGTTGTTGATGAAGAAACTGGCCGTAAGTGATTCGGACATTTATTAAATACACAAGAAGGCATTTTGATGCGTATTTCTAAAAAAAATAATAATAATTCAGCTGTATCGACATTCACTATTTAGACGATGATCCGCGTGTGACTGAGTTCAACTGTGTCCATTGGACTTACTTCAGTGAGACCGCGCGCTGTGCTCAAGTAACGTATTTCTCGCTTTTAGTTTATCTAAGGCTTAGAGCGTCTCTGTCGCTGATACATGTTGACACATGTGTAGCCGTCTCTTTCTAAAGGTCGGAAGTGTCATATTCACGCCTGGATACTGTAATATCGCGGACATTAAGTGTTAACAAATTTTCAACCTTATTACTAAGGGCATACGGGTAAAAAGTGGTAAACCGTTGCCCGGAGATGGTAAAGCCCTACTCATTAACACCAAAATGCCCACAAAATACTTCCAATTTATAGTTTATAAATGACATTTTTTATATATATATATAAATAAGAGGGTATAAGGTTAGACCAGATTTCAGACTTTCAGCCTTTCGACTGCCATGACTATATTTACTCAATATTACACAACATTCCATTCCCATTCCACACAACATCATAACATTTCAAAGTTAATAAGACAAAAGCTTTTATTTAAATGACATACGTTTTGCGTCCATTTTGTTTCCTGAGCCTAACGTTAACGCACACATTCATGCGTAAGCGCAACTCTCGCGCAAACCCCTAAAATTTCAAATGCAATAGAATTATGTTACAAAAGTTGTATATTTACGCGCGTAGAAAACATGTACCGCAGATTAAATGTGTTTTACATTAGTTATTTAACATCAACACGTAAAAGATTTACAGAATCAGTGTACGCTTAATGACCATAAGTTGAGTGTATATTACTACTTTTGAACTTGACTAAAATCATAATCACTATTTTTCTGTTGCTTACAATGTTTAATTAAATTATACAGTATTTTACAAGTTCTTATAACACAAGTCAACTTATCACAAGATGTGAACTTACATCGAAGAAGGAACTACAACAAATAAACGGAGTTTCGTAAGATTTTAACATAAAATAACCTACAGAAGCTCATTTATTTAATTTAAATAACACTTAAGATTAACTTGCTCTATTAAGGTACTATTTCGATAACTTACAAGTTTGTGGTAGCATTCTATCAACAAAATGTTTTACACTTACGATTCTTGATACGCTATGCCTACAATTCATTCTTCAGGTCACTCCTACTAAATATTAACAATTATGTGCTCTCAAATCTACATTTTGCCTTACTTTTTTAATATGCTGTATAAATGCTGATAACAATGATTTTCTGTTGAAATTATTTTTGTGTAGTACGTACGTAGTTATAACTGTCGATATTAGACGTATTGACAGTAGCTCACAATCACAATCTAATATAAGCTCACTCATCTTACCATGCTGCCCAGATCTCGATTCATCTGCGCGATGGTGATCTAGAAATATAATAACAAAAATAAGCCTTTTTAGAATGACTATGGGTCGGGCTTTCTGATGGGAATTAATACTTTTCCTATTACTTGATGGATCGATTCTATCTATACATTTTTGTTCTGTCATTTGAACGATCCAATTCGAGATCAAACCGATTTCACAAGCTTTCTACAGCCCCATAACTACGACATAAATATTCACGAGTATAAAAAGTTACAGACAAATTGATGGTAACATCTCCTTGACACATTCATGGTAACATCTCCTTTATTTTGTAGCAGTAAGAGCAGTTTTCTTAGATAAAGTGTGGCCATTCAAAATTGATATATCATCGTACCTACCTTATCACCATCTCAAGCAAGTCTAAGCCATTCCCAGCAGCTGGGTGTTCAGTACATTTGTTTGAGCTGCTCGTAGGACAGGAAGAAGATGACGTTCCAGGGGCCCATGCGCAGCCACGTGGGGATGAAGCCCTTGTACAGCGCCAGGAAACCCTCGCTGCGGACCGTCTGAGGGTACAGGTAAAGGGTGGAATTAATTAATACTCTTTATTTGCCACAATATAGGTCTAAGAAGGCAGGTTTAAGATCTTTTGAAGAGAATGCTACTTGTTTTGGAAACTCAGAACCCCTTTTTTCAAACCCAGTTATGGCCATCACACATCCAAACAACTGAACTCAATGTAACGCAAAGAAATGTGAGATTTATATTCTGTGTCATACAGTATTATTTGTAGTGTAACACGACGCGTCGTCAAATGCTGAAGAGCCAATTGCAATGGGTGATTTGATGCTACATCGTGAATGGTGATACATACCTGTAATAAGCAGTCTATTGTTCCTTTGTATATCTTCTCGATAGATCTCGTCGCCTCACCCTTCAATTTTCTTTGGTTCATTAGTCTTGTCTGGAACACATAATAACAAGATTTAGTAACAGTAAAACACGGAATTGAAATAGCTTTTCTAACTTCTTGAGAAAAAAAAAAAAAAAACTACCTACTACCTAAAAGTCATCTACTGCTGCTGACATCCGAGACTGACATGCGATCTATGGGTAAGAGTTTGGCCTATAACTATAATTCGTATTAGGCCAGTACCAGCACCCGAGTAGAACGCAAATTGAAGAAGAGACCTTACCCTGATGACATCAAGCGGCGTACTCGCCACAGCACTGCCGAGACTGGCCAGCAAGCTCGACGCGAAGTGGTTCAGTGGCGAGTCTCCCAGCGGCACGGTGAGGCGCTTCTTGCACGCGTCGTACACCGGCAGCTCCACCGCCGCGATCACGGCCGCGCGCTGCGACGTGGGGCCCACGCCGCGCCACAGGCCGCGGATCCCTTCCAGGTGGTAAATCTCTATGAAGCATCGGACTAGATTGCGTTTTTCATCGCCTACCTGGGAAGACGACACTATTATTGTGATTGCTGTATGCTTTTATGATATCATAAAGGAAATGTTATATCAACCTTGAAGTCTTGAAAATAAACGTTTACAAAATAAAGTAAGATGAAAGGTCTATCCAGTTCTATGAGTTATTTCTGCCAGTACGTTGGTATGCATATTGTATACATTTCAAATATATAAAAAAATGATTATTGTACCTACTAATAAAACTTCTTTAAAAAAGCCAAATGTAATAAGAATCTATAAATCTTTGGTTGCAATGATACATTATTCAGATCTCTACCAGGATTCAAATCCCTTTAAAAAAATAAACTTCTATACAGATGTGTATAGAAGTTTATTTTTGAAGTGAAAACTTCTTTAGCGGCGTTGTACACTTTTTTTGTAACGGGTAAAAAATGTAAAACTCGCGTCAGGACACGTGACCCTGATCGAAAATTCGTAGGACGGATGGTGAGTAGACAGCCGGCGGCGCGGCGTAGGCGAGGAAGTATCCCCCTCTCTTTCTTTTTGTACTCGTTACGTATTGTGTTATTTAATGCGGAAGGACGCTTTGTGTATTTAGAATTATTGAGTTTTGTGAAAGGACGCTACTCCGCCATCTTGGATTAGCTATCGTTTTCATAGTTTTCGAGGGTGTTAAAGCTGATACTGAGGTCAAAATGTAAATCCAAGATGGCGGCTCCGAAAATTACTAAATTTTTCGTCATGGGTGTCGTTTTCATAGTTTTCGAGGGTGCTAAAGCTGATAGTGAGGTCAAAATCTAAATCCAAGATGGCGGCTCCGAATATTTCCATATTTTTCGTCATGGGTGTCGTTTCCATAGTTTTCGAGGGTGCTAAAGCTGATAGTTAGGTCAAAATCTAAATCCAAGATGGCGGCTGCGAAAATTTCCATATTTTTCGTCATGGGTGTCGTTTTCATAGTTTTCGAGGGTGCTAAAGCTGATAGTGAGGTCAAAATCTAAATCCAAGATGGCCGCTGCGAAAATTTCTAAATTTTTCGTCATGGGTGTCGTTTTCAGTTTTCGAGGGTGCTAAAGCTGATAGTGAGGTCAAAATCTAAATCCAAGATGGCGGCTCCGAATATTTCCATATTTTTCGTCATGGGTGTCGTTTCCATAGTTTTCGAGGGTGCTAAAGCTGATAGTTAGGTAAAATCTAAATCCAAGATGGCAGCTGCGAAAATTTCCATATTTTTCGTCATGGGTGTCGTTTTCATAGTTTTCGAGGGTGTTAAAGCTGATAGTGAGGTCAAAATGTAAATCCAAGATGGCGGCTCCGAAAATTTCTAAATTTTTCGTCATGGGTGTCGTTTTCATAGTTTTCGAGGGTGCTAAAGCTGATAGTGAGTTCAAAATCTAAATCCAAGATAGCGGCTGCGTAAATTTCTAAATTTTTCGTCATGGGTGTCGTTTTCATAGTTTTCGAGGGTGCTAAAGCTGATAGTGAGGCCAAAATCTAAATCCAAGATGGCGGCTCCGAATATTTCCATATTTTTCGTCATGGGTGTCGTTTCCATAGTTTTCGAGGGTGCTAAAGCTGATAGTTAGGTCAAAATCTAAATCCAAGATGGCGGCTGCGAAAATTTCCATATTTTTCGTCATGGGTGTCGTTTTTATAGTTTTCGAGGGTGTTAAAGCTGACAGTGAGGTCAAAATCTAAATCCAAGATGGCGGCTGCGAAAATTTCTAAATTTTTCGTCATGGGTGTCGTTTTCATATTTTTCGAGGGTGCTAAAGCTGATAGTTAGGTCAAAATCTAAATCCAAGATGGCGGCTGCGAAAATTTCCATATTTTTCGTCATGGGTGTCGTTTTTATAGTTTTCGAGGGTGTTAAAGCTGACAGTGAGGTCAAAATCTAAATCCAAGATGGCGGCTGCGAAAATTTCTAAATTTTTCGTCATGGGTGTCGTTTTCATATTTTTCGAGGGTGCTAAAGCTGATAGTTAGGTCAAAATCTAAATTCAAGATGGCGGCTGTGAAAATTTCCATATTTTTCGTCATGGGTGTCGTTTTCATAGTTTTTGAGGGTGTTAAAGCTGATAGTGAGCTCAAAATGTAAATCCAAGATGGCGGCTGCGAAAATTTCCATATTTTTCGTCATGGGTGTCGTTTTCATAGTTTTCGAGGGTGCTAAAGCTGATAGTGAGATCAAAATGTAAATTCAAGATGGCGGCTGCGAAAATTTTCAATTTTTGAAGTGAAAACTTCTTTAGCGGCGTTGTACACTTTTTTGTAACGGGTAAAAAATGTAAAACTCGCGTCAGGACACGTGACCCTGATCGAAAATTCGTAAGACGGATGGTGAGTAGACAGCCGGCGGCGCGGCGTAGGCGAGGAAGTATCCCCCTCTCTTTCTACGGCGAAATGAATGAATTAATTAGAATTGTAGTTAGAATGTATTGATAGACTTGAAGGTCATGGGTGTCGTTTTCAGTTTTCGAGGGTGCTAAAGCTGATAGTGAGGTCAAAATCTAAATCCAAGATGGCGGCTCCGAATATTTCCATATTTTTCGTCATGGGTGTCGTTTCCATAGTTTTCGAGGGTGCTAAAGCTGATAGTTAGGTAAAATCTAAATCCAAGATGGCAGCTGCGAAAATTTCCATATTTTTCGTCATGGGTGTCGTTTTCATAGTTTTCGAGGGTGTTAAAGCTGATAGTGAGGTCAAAATGTAAATCCAAGATGGCGGCTCCGAAAATTTCTAAATTTTTCGTCATGGGTGTCGTTTTCATAGTTTTCGAGGGTGCTAAAGCTGATAGTGAGTTCAAAATCTAAATCCAAGATAGCGGCTGCGTAAATTTCTAAATTTTTCGTCATGGGTGTCGTTTTCATAGTTTTCGAGGGTGCTAAAGCTGATAGTGAGGCCAAAATCTAAATCCAAGATGGCGGCTCCGAATATTTCCATATTTTTCGTCATGGGTGTCGTTTCCATAGTTTTCGAGGGTGCTAAAGCTGATAGTTAGGTCAAAATCTAAATCCAAGATGGCGGCTGCGAAAATTTCCATATTTTTCGTCATGGGTGTCGTTTTTATAGTTTTCGAGGGTGTTAAAGCTGACAGTGAGGTCAAAATCTAAATCCAAGATGGCGGCTGCGAAAATTTCTAAATTTTTCGTCATGGGTGTCGTTTTCATATTTTTCGAGGGTGCTAAAGCTGATAGTTAGGTCAAAATCTAAATTCAAGATGGCGGCTGTGAAAATTTCCATATTTTTCGTCATGGGTGTCGTTTTCATAGTTTTTGAGGGTGTTAAAGCTGATAGTGAGCTCAAAATGTAAATCCAAGATGGCGGCTGCGAAAATTTCCATATTTTTCGTCATGGGTGTCGTTTTCATAGTTTTCGAGGGTGCTAAAGCTGATAGTGAGATCAAAATGTAAATTCAAGATGGCGGCTGCGAAAATTTTCAATTTTTGAAGTGAAAACTTCTTTAGCGGCGTTGTACACTTTTTTGTAACGGGTAAAAAATGTAAAACTCGCGTCAGGACACGTGACCCTGATCGAAAATTCGTAAGACGGATGGTGAGTAGACAGCCGGCGGCGCGGCGTAGGCGAGGAAGTATCCCCCTCTCTTTCTACGGCGAAATGAATGAATTAATTAGAATTGTAGTTAGAATGTATTGATAGACTTGAAGGTCATCTCTCGACAATAAATCTGCAATTTGGGAACTACAGATAACTGGTGGAACATATGGCACACCTCCGGTGGACGTGAAAAAATTAAAAAATTAATAAAATAATGGTTCTGGTAATAATGATGGTGAAAAAGTCGTCGAAATTATGGATGGAAGTTGATTTTTCTGAGAGATAAACTTTTTAATGTAATATAAATTGTCATGTTTGTGCAAGATAGCGCAATAAATAAATATTGTATTCTACGACACAAATGATAGTACTTTTATACTGATAATTAAAGCAATTCGTGCAAAATGATTCCCTAACCATTCCAAAATATAAAAAATACACAACGCTAATATTTAAGTTTTCACTTCTGCCGGCACTCCCGGAGTGCAACCAGTCGTTTTTTTTTAAAGGGATTTACACATCAATAACCAACATACTATGCCAACTAACCTGCATCCGCACTTTGAGCACGTCTGTGGGGTTGGCGATGGCGCTGGACAAGCCGCCAGCGAAGGCCGCACAGAACGTGTTCGTGGGTACGTGCTCTATCGACCCGCCATCCACCCGGTGCTGCGCTATCCACTTCTTCAGGGAGTAGTAGGTGCCGAACTTTATCGTGCCGTATGTCGCCTGGCGGAGGACTGCTGGCCAGATGCTATGGATACAACAGAAACTTAGATAAATACGAAAATCGGTGTTAAATCAAATATGTATCTATTCGGTAACTGTAAATTTGTGTGGAAATCGGTTGTCATTGTATGGGCATATGATACGGAGGAATGAGGATAACGTCGTGAGGAAATGATAAATGATTTTATTTCAGTAAGTAGGTTTGCACATACACTTTTGCACGTCAATAATTTAAGTTACGTCAAGATTAGCGGCAGACCAAAGAAACGATGAATAGACTGTGTGAATTATGATATGGTAAGTGTGAATACCGAGATTATGACTAAAGCATGAAAGAAAAAGCCATGTTGCGCCGACCCCAAATAAATTGAGATAAGGGCAGGAGAATGTATGAATATACAACATTATTTTTAGTACTAATATGGCAAACCCGAAACACATGTCTAGTATTTTTATGTAAAAAATCTATGTACAAAATTTCAAAACTGTATCATGAAAAATCACGAAGTTATAAGCTTCTTATGTTACCTGATTGTCGGTACAAAAAGATGGTTACCACTTAACACGCGCCACCGGCCGACCGGCTGTGACCTGTGGTGTGTGCATATGATTGCGAATATGTACTTAGCGTCGCTCGGTGTCCAACTGTTTACCACTTTAAACTATTTTTGGGACAAAATATAACATGGTGTAAAAACTATTGGAAACGATTCAGTTACTTATTCTGAATAAACTATATTCAGGTATGCAGTATACTAAAAATAATGTTGTATATCTCTTTGTCTCAAGAAGGAGAGACAGAGGAAGAACAAGAAGATACGATGGATCGTGTTAGGGATGAGGGAGTGATAACGTAACAGCTACAAAACTATCGGTAGTAAAAGAAGAAATGATGATTATCCAACTAAACTAAATCCTTTGTTATATTTTGTGTTTTTTTTTTGCAGCTAAGCAATCTCAAGATGCAGCAATGAAAGTAAAGGTATGTATAAAATAATACCTAGAGTATTATCTGTTTACATTTCGCCTCTACATGGCATGGTTTGCTTCCCTTCATAACATAAGTCATTGCTAACCGCAGAACGAGGCAAGTTAAACAAGTGACGCATGACATGACCTACGTGCAGGCAAGCATGTTGGATGGTTATTGTCGCTTGACGATGTTCATAGCCTCGTTGATATATTCAAATCAAATCATAATATTTTATTTCACATACACCTACATGGGCACTTATTAAAACGTCAGAAGCTAGGTGCACGGTTCCAACTGGTCGTTTCCTATGGATAAGAGCCGGCAAGAAACTCCACGGCCATTAGTGGCAAGACTTCGGCGCGGGCATGAACATACGAACACTATCCGATAAGCTACCCGTTTTCATCCCACATTCCCATAAAGTCGCCGCGATAATCGATATTTTGGCCCACACAACTCTTGAAAAGTTTAGTGAGTTTAACGATAAACAAAACATAGGCAATGGTTTATAAAGTTTAGTTGTTTACATAAAATTAGCAATCAAATTTTAAGAAGCAATAAAAATACAATTTCGGAGAACCGCTTTTTACGTTTAAACGTTCGCCAAGATTACAATACACCTAAATACGTTATTGTGTGAAATTCGCGTCTTCTAGATAACACTTATTTTATTTATATGTGCCCTAGTTTGCAAATAACCTAAATGAATATGGTACATAATTATGAAGGTTGTTTGTTAAAAGTATAATAATTTTAAATGGTAAATAACACGTGCGATAGTTAAAATTATTCTGATAATGAGATAGCTCCGTATCTCTCTTCAGTAATCTGACTGATTAGAAATCGCTACACTTTGGTGACATGGCAACAGTGTACAGAATAATTAAGGAGATGGTTACGAAGAAGAATACAGTATAAACATTTCCCTTACTTTAAAAAAAAAAAGGAACTACAAACACAATATGTTTGTAGTTCCCTTTTTTTGCGACACTGTGGGAAGTGCGCGTCATATTTTGGCAAGCCCAAAATAAATTAAGACTTGGTGGTGACAGTGTGTCTGATGTGGGTAGTCGAGAGTCGAGCGAAAGTCACAACCTATAATAATAATAATAATAATGCTGCAGAAGGCAGCGATACTAAACACATGCAGACTCGTGAGAAAGTTTCTGCAATGTGAATTAGAAAACCCACATCAAAACACAAAAATGCTACCATCTTCTGTGCAATCTTCTGCACGTGACCGCCCTTAATCCTACTGATAATCACTTGGCTTAGGCCCGTGTTATCAGCTCTCTCCGGCTAGCCGAGAATATAAAATAAAAACCAAAAATAATAATAATATTCCACAAGCCGGATAAGCCGCATGAGTAGATATTCCTCAGACTGCCTTTGTTCAGTAACCCAGACAGAATCCTGAATTTCTGACACATCGCATTATTCTCTCTTGGAATTCATACAAACCTTTTGTACCAGAAATCATTAGGACGAGCACCAAATTATTTTCAGATATTCTAAACAACGCGATGTCGCGCGCATCGTCAGAATTACCGAATAACTTCGTTTTCATGGGTCTTTCTTTAACGTTCGCAAATAATGAAGGTCATGGATAACGAAGTACAAACACGATAACGTGAGATTTGCATATTATCTAACCACATATGGACATAAGTACGATTGAATGGAACATTACCATTATCTACGTACTACCTACCTTCTGCCCGCGACTTCGCCCGCGACCCGTCACGTCGCATCCTGCCTGCCCTATTGCTTCGTTTTCATTTAGCGTTCTCTCTGACTTTTTTATTTTTACTCGGTTCCTAAGGGTCTTAGCGGGATGTTAAATAGCCTTAGCCTTCCTCAAGAATGTTGCTATGAAATGCAAATCAAATCCGACCGCTAGTTCCAGAGATAAGCGCGTTCTAACAAACAAACATAAACACTTTATTATTAGTACAGATCTATTGATTGCCGATAAAATGTTCTTAGCTGCAACATTGAAAATATTGAGAAATAAAATTACGAATTTTAATTTTAAGACCACTGTTTTTGATGCTGTCATTGAAGGACATTCGTTCAAACACAAGAAGTAACATCTTGGCACAGAACATAATATGAACATAACATAATTATGAACAAATTAATATTATTATTATATACAACGTGTAACGTTAAATGCGCAAAACCTGAAAGTAGTTTGATCAGAATAACGAGCAGAATTAATTGAACCACTTTTTAATATAGGTCACATTTTTCAAAAAATCTTCATTAAAAACGTTGCCGTGTCTATTCATTAATAGGTCAAGCAAGCCAATGTCAGCGCGGCGCAGCGGCCCGGTGACGACTCCTCAACTCGATAAAGCGTCGTCGCAGACGCAAGAAACGATCAGAATGGCCAGTAAAACTAAAACAGCATACAAAACCTTTACAATTTTTTAATGATTTATTTTCTCTCTGAAATAGGTCAATCGAATTAAAAATCAGTTGGGGTGTCTGAGGTTTTGCGCATTTAACGTTACACGTTGTATAAAAATTATGTTTGATTAATATAATAGTTACAAATGATAATGTTCATAACTATAACGTAAACATATCTTTAGATAAGTATTCGCCTTTTTTACGTGTTTTCGTCTGAAGATAACGACTCGGGACAAAAACAGTGCACGCATTAGCAGGCTTATCGCATGATTCAATATTACTACGTATTGTAGTGCAGTGTGTAGTGCGTATAGTACCCATTGTAGTGCAGTGTGTAGTGCGTATAGTACCTATTGTAGTGCAGTGTGTAGTGCGTATAGTACCTATTGTAGTGCAGTATGTAGTACGTATAGGACCTATTTTAGTGCAGTGTGTAGTGCGTATAGTACCTATTGTAGTGCAGTGTGTAGTGCGTATAGTACCTATTGTAGTGCAGTGTGTAGTGCGTATAGTACCTATTTTAGTGCAGTGTGTAGTGCGTATAGTACCTATTGTAGTGCAGTGTGTAGTGCGTATAGTACCTATTGTAGTGCAGTGTGTAGTGCATATAGTACCTATTGTAGTGCAGTGTGTAGTGCGTATAGTACCTATTGTAGTGCAGTGTGTAGTGCGTATAGTACCTATTGTAGTTTGCACGCAATTCTGTACGCAACGCGATAGTCATCAACAATAGTGAGTCAGGTTTATCAATTGCCACTTATCAAGTTATGCATGGGGTCACTGATTTGAACTGGTATTTTACTACTTGTCAGCAGATTTTAATCAGCCCTTATTATTATGTTCTACTGATAAACTTTTCGGACGCGACATGTTGAAAAATAGCAGACTTCTTAGAAAGTAGGAGCATCGAAATTGGCTCCGTAAAATATCAGCAGCCAAACCACAGAAATATGCAAAGGTGGTATTCGCTGAGGTTCTTAGGTGGTTCTGCGGTTAGTTCTTTTGTGAGTAGAAACGCCGGGAAAGGACGCCTTACGCTCTAGAAAGACATATTGGTAACTAGCTTCGCCTGCGTGGATTTCGGAAATGATCCCACGGGAACGTGCTACCGGGACAAAAAGTAACCTATGTCCTTCCCTAGGCTGCCATCTATCTCCTTGCTAAATTTTAATGAAATGCGTTCAGTGTTTTTGGCGTAAATATTGGATTTCATGGGTTTTTTTCGTGCAACCATAATTCTTTTTCTGGAATAAAAGTAGCCTATGTTACTCCTTACAACATCTGCTATCTGCCAGTGAAACACAGACAGACAGACAAAAATCATCAAGGAAACAAAGTCATTGCTAACTTGTTAAGATATAATTATTATAAGTTGTTTACGCTGGGTGATGCAAGTATAATTGTTTTGTAAGTGGGCAATCAACTATATAGCAATAATAAGACAACAAACATAAGCTGTAGGTTAAAGTCATAAATAGCTTTGATTGTGTACTATGTATAATGCAATGAGGAAATCAGATGCAGCAATATTTTTTCCCTGAGCCTACCACCCTGCCCTGTCCCACGCAAACATGCTAGCGTTGGAGTTTGCTTTGGAGTTTAGTAGTTTTGGTAATTTACAACAACTGCCAAAGCCACTTTATGACCTTCTATTTAGCCTAGGCAAACATACCCTTCATCCTAACACGCCGTTTTGAGCAGTGTCGTAGCGCCTACAGAGACTAAACGAGACGATTGCTTATATTAGAGAAGGCTCTTTTTTATGAATATGACATACTCGCGCGATTAATCAAGTAGCGTATGTACTTACATCATTCATCGGGTATAAGATCGCATAGTCATGGTCACGATCGCTATAGGTTAGAAGGCATGGGAACACAGACTTAGACATTGCAGGAAAAAAAAAATTGTTAAATTATTAGAAGAGGCCACAAAATAAATAATTTACTTTGTGGAAGAAGCTGAATGCTCACCCACAGTACAGAGCCTTGACTCCCTCCTGCTGTGAGGTCTTGACGAAGCAGTCCACCATGCCGGTGTACCGCAGCTCCACATGGCGAGGGTCTATCTTCTGACCCTGGATCTGGAGACGGGTCTTTGTTGTGTCTATTGGGAACGTACCTGGAAAGAAACAGTTTTTACTTTTACAATTAAACCATAATGCTTCTTCTTCTTCCTAATAGACCATGTTTCCTATTTACTTGGGGTCGGCCTTCCTTGTCCTTCTTTTCCAATAAATTACAATATTGCCCTCTTGTTTTTTTTCTTTTAATTAATTTTTTTAATCATAATGCATTTTGTTTTTCTTTGGCAACTGAACCAATGCCGACTATTCTGCCAGCAAAATATAATGATGGCAACATAGCAAGGTAAGCCGTTGAACTTTGCACTATGCTTGATAATAAAAAATATTACAATGTCAGTAAAATAGCAGGGGTGATCTAACATGTCAATAGTGTCATTTGAGGTTATTTATTTCATTAAAGTAGATCTTAATGTCAGGTCTGTGACAGTGATAAGTTTGAAGATATCTTTCAAATTGAAAGTTAAAATACTCATTTGAGTAATCTTCACCGCAATTCAATAATTGTTGAGCAGATAAGCACTTTTGTTTCTAGTTGATCTACCTAATTATATTATAAAGTAATTCTAGGAGACTGAAGATAATACTTAATAATAGTGTTGATATGAGAACATTGTGTTCAGATACAATATTTTAGTTATTTGCTGTGTTTTAAAATGATTTCCACACAGTAACAGTCTTTATCAAGATAATAGTTTTATTAGAATTGTCATTACCTTATTCTACAGAGAAGCTCTACAAACTTAGTGATGTATTGTCAGTTAGGAAACTATACATTAGTCAAATAATTTTAAAAAAGCACAAAACCTTACCTTATATTGCGGATATATACTCTAGGAGAAAACACGATATAGTTAAAATACCTACAACCAAATCCAAATTCGGATCGATGCAATTTAGTAAACGATCAGCTCAATTTTATAACAAAATAAATAAAGAAATTTTCGTATATTCAAAATCTTATCACATATGTAAAGAAATGTTGATTGAATGGCTAAAACCACTGACATATGAAAATACTGAAGCTCTCCTACAAACCGTAACTTAATACAAGTACACGACCCACTCACACACACACAGTCTTCCCATACCTACACGTACATTCACGCACACATACACATACAACCATACATCCATCACACTCATGTACACTCAACAACTCATGCACACTCATGCACACTCACACACACGCTCACATAATTATATTTTGTTTTACTACACCCATTTACTGTTTTTTATTGTGTTTTAAGTAAGTACCTACTGTTGTGAAGGAGCGAAGTCTTCTAATACAGGCATTACTTGCTTAAATGAAGACTCCAAACCCAAAATTGTTTGTGTATAACTTTTGGACACAATAAACGTTATTATTATTATTTCCTAAGACATTTGTTCATAGAAAATACGAAGCAAAAACAAAACTACTGAACTTTTAAATTCCTTACCGGCATTTTCTGCTGTCTTACTTAGATAGAATGTTTTGGCATACCCTTTGGAGTTTAGGTTTCAACATACAAACACCCAGGCTGTTATAAAATCTTTTAAAGATCTTAAAATGAAATCAACAGAAGATCTCTAGGGAATGTCTGTAAGACTGTAGATCTATCATCGAAACCATGGCATTAATTACTGAGTGAAGAACAGTGATCATTATTATTTGAAAATTCAACATCTCAATAATAATGTTTGGTTTGGCTGTCTCCTTTATAAAATCACTTATGGTCTATTTAATCCGGTGGTTACGGTGATATTTAACTTTTAATTAGAATTATGTGGTCAAGACTACTCTTTCAGAATCAAATAAACACAAACCATAGAACCGTTAATGGATCTAAACCATCTATTTACAATATTACACAAATAAGTATTACACAGAAAGACTGTTTTAAAATAGGTATAGGATCTATGTATTCCAGGTGATATAACGTTTTTAAGGTTATGTTCAACTGGAAGAAAATTGATAGTTTCCTTACCAAATTCGGCGACGATCGACGCAAGGCCGCCGTAGATAAACGGTCTCCAATCCCTATCTCCCATTACACATAAAGATATTCAAGAATAACAAATGTTTACTTCTGTAACCGGTGATCGGTATCCTTCGACACTATTTCACCAAGATGTAACTGCAGTCTGTGGCGCAAATCTCACAATAAGTACTTGAACACGAAACTATTAAATGCGTAGTTTTGATTACTTTTCTCGTAAAATAAACAAAGTATTATTATTTCGTCAGCCTTCACTGCACGTTATGATTACTTTTTCAGCTGACTGAAATTCGCACAACTCGCACATTCAAGTCGACATGACATTTGATGACATTCATTATCAATATCATTGATGACATTGACAAGCGGAAGCACTCCTCCTAACTCATTCAGCTCTCCTTGGTCATACATAGTAGGTACTCATAGTCCTATTGATAGAGGTGGTCGTTGTTGAATCCGTTGAATCATTAAACTGTTTTTTTTTTACGACTTTTCATTCTCCAACGAGATAACTGTTAATCATCAATAAAAAAATAAGCTGAAAATATTAGCTGTTAATTTACGTTAACGCACAATAAACCGATGATCAACAGTTAGATTACATTAATAAAAAAAACCGTCAGTGACCCACCTCTACCTCTTGGCTTCTTCCTCGCCTTCTCTCTTTCCTCTGCCACAGAAAACTTATGTTTTTATTTTACTTTACTGAAGTTGAGTCTCAACTTCAGTAAAGTAAAATAAAAACAACTATTGAGAATTTCGATCAAGTTTCGATCTGAAGATTCCTGAAATTCGGGCTCTGTAGCTTAGAATTGGAAACAAAATACATTCAACATAGTTTTATATTAGGTGTTTTATTCGGAATCGCTTATAAAAGCAGTTTGTCAATGGATAACGAACGAACAGTTTCTCGACGATCCAACATTACGATTAAAAACGAACGCTATGAATACAGCTTTTCGTTTCATTCTCTGTAGGTCTATGTTGATTGAATTGAAAGATTTATGTTAACCTTAACACTCCTATAACTTTTCTGTTCGTCTTACAACAAGGTTTCTTACCAGCCCATCATTGTTTGTTAAAAACTTGTGTTTTTTTTTTTTAACTGCTTCACGTGTCTGAAAAACGGTTTCGTTTCGTTTTACGATGAAGCTGGAACAACCCAGCGGCGACCGGCCGGTCGCGACGCCCTGTCCTGTGGCCAGCTTGTTAGACAAGACAAGTGTCAGCACTGTCATCAGTGTCATTCTGCCTGACTGTATAGTGCTCAAAACCCAACCAAACGAAAATATTTTAGTTCGGCTAACAAGTGGTATAAGTTTTACAACAAGTGGATTTTTATATATTTTCTATGATGTACCAGTTCAAGTGACCCGGAAAACCCGATCATAGACATACAGGGAAAAGTTATCCCCAGTGGAACGTAATAAAATATCGGATTTGTATTGCGGCCGACGACGCCCAGGGTAACTATAATAAATTGTAATTTTCTCTACTTACAATCGTACAATGCTTAAGACTTGCGAGCAGGAGGATTTGATTGGGCTTAATTAGTGTTTTTGGGCGTGTCCGTCAACCATACTTTTTGTTAAACAACATTTTAAATGTTCAGATACTTCAATATGTTAGGGAGGAAGGAAATTTTTTGCATAAATAATCGATTGTAGACATAAACACGTAGGAAACTAAAGTTTTTCATTTATGTAAATCCGTGTTCGGCTATGAAAACTACATAATTGAAATAAAAAAATTGATTTATTGTTGCACCAAAATTCAAAATCAATCTTATCATACAATCAGTTGTGTGATAAGATTGATTTTGAATTTTGGTGCAAATATAAATAAAAATTTTCAAGGTTATTCTAATAATATGTTATGTAAGCCAAATAATCAGTTATTTGGCTGACATCACATATCGTTAGAAGGACCTCTTTCTCTTCAACCTATATCCACCCATACTGCATGTATGTAGGTCCCCAACAATGCAGGAAAATAAGTGCAATAATTTAATATTATTTGGTTAATGGATGGTGCTAAAGTGATAGCTGTATACCTACATCAATGTTATTAGTAAGTTACCTGACATAGACAGTTAGTCACAGTATGCACAACCACACAATACACATCAAGCTATACATTTCCAGTATAAGCTGACTTCTGATTGTACGAAAAGCCTCAAATGCAATGCAATGTGAGCTCAGTAACTGGAAATATAAAGCTTGATGTGGGTACCACTGTAATAAAATATATCCTAACAGTTTATAAAAATAAGTAGTAACAAAAATAGATATGTTATAGTTTTTAGGAAAGAACACAATTTTCATAACATTTTATTACTATTTATTAATGTTTTCAGCCTCTAATTCACAATGAACTACAATTCGGAGGCACCTCCACCGCTGCCAGCGAGGGCACCAATGGCTACTGCAATAACACCAAAGAAGATTGTGAGGTTTGACAGGAACTATGTGCAAACAGTGCCTGGGATACTCAAGCTAATTCAGTTGGTAAGATAACTCCGTCTTCTTTAATAAACAGTATTTTATTTATTGAATACTCTAAGAACACAAATGTAGAAAGTCAGACTTAATGTCATAGGCATTTTCTACCAGTCAATCTCAGTAGTGGTTTGTGTTTAGATAAAGTAATTCCAATTTTCATTTAAGCTGGCAAAACTTGCTGATGAATGGATGATTTATTTAATAATGATATTTCTGTTGTAAATGGGTTGTAAATTATATAATAAACACTTAAATTATGATATATTTATTACGAAAAGATGTGGTTATCAGTATTTTTGGAACCATCACTTTCGTTAGATCTATTCTCTGCTGTATATTGCTAAGGTCAGTATGATTCAATAAGAGTTATTTTCATCTCCTTTTGACCTTGATGCCACCATATAAAGTAGTTGAATGTCATCTCCATCTCAAGATTTAAGATAAGCAATGAGATGACAAACAGCCTTAAATATAATTCTCCTTTTTTTCAGACATGCAACTTTGTCGGTTTCATATGCATTAAGATATCCTGGTCGTGGGTGTCTGCTATTTTCTATAACATTCTCTACTGGTTTGGTATCATCATTACTGGGCTCCTACTGTTCCTGTACACATTCCACTTCATAGAGAAGCTTGACAAATGGCCATGGCTAAAGTGGGAGTTTGCGTACTGTATCCTAGTATCACTGACGTATGTTGGATGTTCTATATTCGCTACAACTATTGGAGAAAGTGTGGGGTATGCTGTTGGGGTGAGTTTATTAAATATGATTACCCTATTTTTTTTTTTTATTGATTTATGCATGCGCTGAAATATTATTAGAGCCTCCTCTCTAATCCC
The DNA here is from genome assembly GCA_949629135.1 of Eremobia ochroleuca. Taxonomy (NCBI): domain Eukaryota; kingdom Metazoa; phylum Arthropoda; class Insecta; order Lepidoptera; family Noctuidae; genus Eremobia; species Eremobia ochroleuca. The sequence continues at coordinate 21,456,820 of OX451393.1, read as the reverse complement.
TCATAACTGAAATGCCAATAGGACTAGTCATGATCCTTCATGTATCATGGAATCGTATTGGAGTATCCCCATCTCTATTAATGATCATGACACCATTCTGTATAGTAATCCATTATTATTTTATTCCAGTTCTTCGGCCTATGCGCGATCATAGCGTATGGTTTCGACGGGTACCTGAAGTACAAGGCGTGGAAGCGAGGGCTGCCGCCGCAGCCGCCACAGTAAGGCGTGACATCTTAACCACCTAACATATTGACTTGGTTCTCTTCATTAACCTTTTGACCGCTAGCATCGCATTTATGCGACACATATTTCCGTGCCCCTACCGCTCGTGTCGTGTTTCTGCGAAAGAGAACAAGCTTTTTCGTCCTATTAACTGCGTGGTACAACTAAAACCATTATTAAATAGAGATGTTATTTAAAACAATTACTTAAAATTATGTCGCGTAGCTCTAAGTATTGAAAAAGCTTAAACAAAAATAAGTAATTGGCAGCTTGGACTTCTCTTCGGTGCTTATTGCGCGCGTCGCATACATATGACCATAGGGATGGGATACAATACAATGCGCATTTTAAAAACGAAATAACAAACAGTTAAATAATCAGGTATAATGCATCATTCAGCATAAAATAAACAGTGTCATACGAAATAAAGTTTATTTAACACTGGCTGCACCTCACGGTTTCACCCGCGTATTTTTCGATTCCGCGGGAATATCGGGATAAAAAGTAAGAGCTTTAAGTAACAGCTATGTACATACCTATCAAGTTTCATCGCAATCGGTTCATTAGTTTTTGCGTGAAGAAGTAACAAACATATTATACAAGGTGATTGGAAGATGGGTGCAAAGCTTTAAGGCGAAGATAGTACAGACAGTTTAGAACAATTGAAGCCATGGTTGTCTTAGACGAAGTCTTACCAATTTTTTTTAACCTAAGTTTTAAGATTTTTTTCGAAAATTGCCAAAATTTTAACTAAACTGGTTATTTATAGCTAAATTGAATGATAAATGAATTCATTTTTATTTTATTTAATTAAAGTAATGTGTAAGCAATCTAGCAAGACATGTTTTAGGCCTCTGTGTCGTTAGACATTCTTTTTACAGACATATAAAATTCATATAAATTAAAAAAAGGCATAAATCATTTTTGAAAACCTTATTTAAAAAAAAAAACGAAGTGTGCTTTTTTTGTTCAAATATTTTTGAAAACATGCGTGATAATCGCTCTTTCCTTCGAGGTATCATTTACGAGGATATTTTACAAATTATTGAAATTAGGATCTACAAACCAATTTGAGGGAGAAATTTTAAATTTTAGGCGGAGTAATTAAAACTACATTTGAATCTAAATTATTTATTGTTCATGTTCAAAATGTCTACCATGATTCCTAATACAAGCACGGCTACGTCTTCTCACTTCTGTTGTTGTTATTTTCAACATCATCTCCAGTTTCATCGTTTCAAACGCTGAATTAATTCTCTTCATCAATTCTTCTCTCGTGTTTATTTCAACATTCGTATACACCAGTTCCTTGGCCCGGCCCCACACGAAAAAGTCCAGCGGGGTCAGATCTGGTGAGCGACCGGGCCAAGGGATGGGTCCATCTCTGCCGATCCAGCTGTCAGGGAAGCAATTATTTAAGTGTTCCCTTACATTTAACGTCCAATGCGCTGGACAGCCGTCTTGCTGAAAGACGACTGTTCGGTCTCTTTCGAATATCGGGACACCGGTTTCCTCTATCAGAACTGGTAAATCGAATTGTAGAAAGTGCAAATAATTTTCACCATTTAAATTATCCGGTAAGAAGTGGGGCCCAATCAATGTCCTGCCAATTACTCCAGCCCATACAATCCGCCTAAAATTTAAAATTTCTCCCTCAAATTGGTTTGTAGATCCTAATTTCAATAATTTGTAAAATATCCTCGTAAATGATACCTCAAAGGAAAGAGCGATTATCACGCATGTTTTCAAAAATATTTGAACAAAAAAAGCACACTTCGTTTTTTTTTTAAATAAGGTTTTCAAAAATGATTTATGACTTTTTAATTTATATGAACTTCAATGTCTGTAAAAAAAAATGTCTAACGACACAGAGGCCTAAAACATGTTTTGCTAGATTGCTTACACATTACTTTAATTAAATTAAATAAAAATGAATTCATTTATCATTCAATTTAGCTATAAATAACCAGTTTAGTTAAAATTTTGGCAATTTTCGAAAAAAATCTTAAAAATTAGGTTAAAAAAAATGGTAAGACTTCGTCTAAGACAACCATGGCTTAAATTGTTCTAAACTGTCTGTACTATCTTCGCCTTAAAGCTTTGCACCCATCTTCCAATCACCTTGTATATTTCCCGCTGCGCTGCGTGGGGCCACACCGGCCATAGACTATACACTAATAAACTGAGACAGACTGACTGACTGACTTATAAACAGAGACACCCGCCACTTCTGTTTAGATTGACATTTTTAAATTCCCAGTAGGTTAGTTCTGATTACATAAAGATGTGAATTTCCACCCACCCATTAAAAAATAAAAAAAAATATTTTTATGAATATATTTTTTTAAATATTTTTTTCCTTACTATAGAGCTAATCTTACATCCAAATAAATTTAATTTGTTTAAAAAGTAAAAATCATGCATTTAAGGGTTAAGGCTGATTTAAAATAAAAACATAAAAAAACTTTTTGACAATTTTTAATAGATACAACGATTGCTCCTCCTTATTTACTGTAGGTATTATTTTATCGATTTGTAGCCGCGCGCTGGGGGTACGTCAATTGATATTTAGCCAAGCGCTTAAAAGGTTAACAACAGCAGTTGGCTAAAAAATCGTTTCATGGAGGGGGAAAAGGGGTGTTCTCTCTATGGACATTGTATTATGATCTAAGGTTCGCTCAGTACCTAAGTTCAATGGTTGCCAATGTTAAAATAACCACTTTAGTCTTTGTTTTAATTTATAATTTAATAAGTTGTTCATTGAATTTTAAAATACTTAATTTAAGAGTAAAGTATTTTTAAGTTTATTGCTGCTTAGCACAGGTATTTTTTTGTGTAGTGTTATAACTACAATTTTTATGTTATGTTTTATTCTGGTTGGCCAAAGACATTTGGCCATAAATGCAGTCAATAAACCTACATTTCGGGATAAATACGACAGCAACCATGCAATGCAAAAAGGAATAATAACATGCACAATGCAGAGCTTTTAAAATAAATTTAAAAAAATAACCAAGGTACACTCGGTGAACAGCTCGGCAATAATATCTGATTTCATGATTAATCCTTCCCATCTTTTATATTTGTCGTCAAGAAGGTATCACATTCTTATGAATTTAACTGAGAACCTGTCTAAGGTACGTGACACATATTTTTGAAGCCGATGCAACCTCTTATATTTTGTCGTGCCTTGTGCCGTCAGATAGTTTTGGCGTTCCTTCGATGTTACATATTTCGTCTGGCAATTGTAGAGGACAGATATTAATGGATTCATCGTGAAGTCCGATATTAATGCCGAGCTGTACTAAATATATTTATGCTTTTGACTATTAGCGATTTTTTAAAGTAATTAATTATTATCAAAGTACTGAAATGTTATGTCATAATTTAATCGAAATAAATGTTTTGTAATTTGTAAAAAAAAAAAACATAAAATATATAAATATCAATTTTTGAATGTTTAAAAATCTTAAAAATATATTTATATATTTTAAAAAGACTAAATTATAATCTAGCGACAATATAGTCTTTTCTCTGTGCTTTAAAGTGCTTATTAGAATAACTTTGTATACCTACTTAATTATGATATTATCAGTAACAGCAAATGTGCCTTGTCTGTGTGCCTATACTTAAATTTACAAAACCGAAGTGTATTAAAACATAGTTAAGAATAACCAATGCCTCGACTCGACTTACACCCGTTGACTTTACACCCGTTGTTGCGGGCCTGAAATTCAATATTATGGCCAAATTATAGGAGAAAGTTTCTCGCCCGTTTTGTTGTGAAAATGTGCATAGACTATACTCGTCAGTCGAGTATTGTATGCATGAGTTTATATTAAAGGCTAATCTTAGAGAATCTTAAGGTTTATCTTAGAGGTGAGAAACTATCTTCGTGTAAATTAGCTTTTATTCCACTGAAAAATCGAACTCGAAACATTAAAAATGTTATCTACAAGACACTGGTTTCAAGAGTTTTTGCCACCTGTACCAAACTGGTAGCATCGCAAACAGTCAAACTGTGGATATTTTGTATTTACTATACAAAAATAGTGCTATTTTGTACAAATGTATTTGAGGTATCACATTTTTATGTAAATAATATTATAAAATAACCTACTTACAAATATGTATGCCATGTATATTTTGGGGCGTTTTTACTCACGTTAAAGTTAACCCACCATACTTTTGGATAGTTATTATTGCTCTCAACAATGGGTCCAATCTGTTTGGTCATTTTTTTAATATATCAGGTTGGCACAAAAGTAATGAGACACTTGGTTTACGTTTTATATATTTTATTATTATTACAATACAAAAAGCTTAGTCAATGATCTAATCACCTAACATCTAAGACTTCTAAAATGATAGTCTGATGTGGCGAGGTCTGTAGAATAAGGTGGGTATCGTCTCCCAGCCCAAGTTCTCCAACTGTTGGCGAACGGCAGATGCGACGTGAGGTCGAGCGTTATCGTGTAGTAAAACTACATTGACTCGTCTTCGTCGTATTGTGATTGACAGATACTGCACGCACTGCACGACTGGCGTCTGTAAGGATGTGCGGTACCCACCGAGCCAAGACTTTTCGATACCCAAGCTCATGCAGTGTTTCCGCTAATTCACAAGTGGTAGCATCCGGATTCGACTGCATTTCGCGGCGTAAATCGTCCTGGCGGGTGCTTTTCCTGAGCGTGGCTGACTTTCAAGGCTCCTGTCTCCTGATTTAAAACGGTCAAACCATCGGGACACCGTCGCATGGTTTGTACTTCCAGCGCCCAATGCAGTGCACACTGTGGCAGCCCGCGCACTGTGGCCTAACAAGTAGGTACTCGTATAAGTATAATGTTCGTCTCTTCTTGTCGCTCGTCCATTTTTCTTCAAACTGACTAAACCGATCGCGAGGTTGGCTTTATATACCCCCACATCACAAGTACCTAGAATGTTCTACAAAATTTTAGAATATTATGGAAAACAATTAACTTGAAAAAGGAAATGTATAGAGTTTTGTAGTGTCTCATTACTTTTGTGCCAACCCAATACTTTTTTTTATATTTAGTAAGTTAACACGATCGAATATTACGGTGCTTTTCCAAAGCATTATTAAATCATAGAAATATGTTTTAATTATTTTAAAATCATTGATTATTTAAGGGTATTTTGTTAAGACTTTAAGTAGCTTTTATTTGTAATTGTTTTAAGTATTAGTCAAAGGACATTGATCCGTACCTGTTTAACAATAGTTATAAATACATAACAATACAATAACAGACATTGTTAGGTTTTAATCTTATCATTATAATTCAAAGGCGTAATTGGCAACAGTCAAATAGTGTTGCCTTAGTAAAATTATCAATATGAAAGAAGCAGTGTTGTTCTCGAATATTTTTGTTTCAGTTATACCTATGATATACAGGGGTATTTGTAAAACACCAAAAACCTCTTAAGAGGTCATTGTACTCATCATTATGAACAACTTTTACTATGGGACCAAACTGGAAATCGCGAAAAAAAAATCAGCTGTTCCCTACATTTATGTTCGTACGAGTCGTCAAAATGTAGGGAACAGCTGATTTTTTTTTCGCGATTTCAGGTTTGGTCCCATAGTAAAAGTTGTTCATAATGATGAGTACAATGACCTCTTAAGAGGTTTTTGGTGTTTTACAAATAACCCTGTATAATACTTAATTTTGTTTTGATACGATAATATGTTCATTTTTAGACGACCAATTAATTGTACTTACTTTACTGAAAAGCAGTGATGTTTGTATCTATTTAAATGTCATGTAAAAGAAGTTTAACTACTTTTGTCACGGGCCGCACAGTTTTAGAAAAAACATTTTTTTCGTCTTGCTTCCAAAAAATCTATTTCTACAGTTTTGATACGCCGATACTTCGATTTCAAAGGTCGTAAAGTACATTTTCTCTATTGTCCCTTACGGCGTTTCAGATGGGAGTATCGACATTTGTTGATTGTGTACATTCGGGTGTCCACGTTGAATTTAATTACTGTTAAAACAATAAAACCACTCGGAATACATTTCAATTGTTTTATTTGTTACAACCATAGAAAATATTAACAAAAGTCGGTTATACCGGATTATTTGTAAACAGTGCATTTTCTCGATTTTTTTTTACATTCTTAAATACTTAATAGATACTATAAATATTTTCGTTAAATATGTATAACATCATTCAGCAAATAAAAACAGAAGATATAATAATAATATAATATCATTTCAGTAAGTAAACCTACTTTGCGAGCAATATTTATGTATTTACCGTTTCTACGATCTTAGCACGTGGCCTACTGTACTTTCTGGCAACCCCAATGGGGGAGTAAATGTATAGAAAGTATATGTAAGTAGTTTTATTTATGTACAGGAAAACCAACAGCTCTAACAAGGATATACGACTTATGTATACAGTAAAGTTTACTCTTAAAGTCAAGTCAATTATAGTTTTATCTAATCATGCGCAGATGAATGAGCTATATAAAGTTATATACTTATTTCTTATATTAAATTTGTAGGTATTAGAGCAAATTACACATACACATCGTAGAATCACGCGATTAAAATACATTTGACACATAATGTGAGCAAAGCTTTAGTGGAAAACAGTGGACGGAAGTTTATACAATTATACAGACATCTTATATCTAGCGCGGTAAGGGTACATTAGGTAAAATACATTTGTAGTAACATTCCATGTAAACTGACTTTGTGCCGACATATTTTTAAGACAAGTTTTTTTTTAAAGTATTTTGTATTAAGAAAATTAGTGTGTACGGTACTTTAAAATAATCTTAATGATATAAAGAAAAAGAAGGTATTATTTATGCAAGCTAACTTGGAAAGGTTTTCGTGCTCGATGAAATACAAATGTAGCAATAATTCAAAAGTATTAAGTGCTTGCAAAAGTATTAGGTAGGTAAATATTTTAGAAAGTTAGATTCCTATTTACAATAATAATAAATGTTTATCAACATGGTTAAATAAGTTAGGACTTACTATAATATTATCACAAAAATGTCTAAGAATAATATATTTTATATCTACAAAACAGTACATATAGATTGTTTCTGAACATTATTTTAACCTATGGTTATTCAATGAATTATAGTTAGGAATCAAATAAAAATTCTGACATCCATAAAAGTAATAACTTCAAAACAAATACTACAAGAAAAATCTTAGAAGAAACATCCAAAGTAAAAAATGTTCAAAAACAAGTTACTAAAGTTTAATAAGTACACACTGAGGTATTCGCAGCCCTTCTGCAATACTAAGATAAAATGCCCGATTTCTGACCAAATACATTATTTCAATACATTTACTTTTTAAAGAGATAGCCTGACGGTTGTTAGGGGAGAATGGATTCTATTTTTATTTTGAAGAAGAAAATGTGGTGCGCCGACCGCAGGTAACCTGGGACACGGATAGGAAGATGATTATAAATATATGCTTTATTTATACAAATTTTTGTTTCTATTGTTTGACAAACTAAGTCAGTTATTATGTTTGTCCTTCAATGACTAAAACGTGTGCGCCAAATGTGGACTTATTTATTAGGTATTTTTGTATGACACATGGCTAGAGTTCTAGACTACAAAATAAGTACAAAAAATTACTCAGTGTATGTACAAAAATGTAACTCAACATCGGGAGCGACTGCCTATCGGACCCCCACAGCTCAGTGCCTGGCTAATGATACTGTGGCATCCACATAATCCCAAGTCCGGACCCTTGAGTACGGCCCTGTACAGCGGGGGACCACGCGGGGTGAAGGAGCGGAGGTCATCAAGAAATCCCGTTATATTCAGTGCGCGCGCGACGCCGCGCCAGTGCAACCAGATCGTCCTAACGTACACACGTACTACCTTGTCTTAGCCACCCGCGCTTATATACTCGCTCGAAAAATCACTTTGCCTTATATAACTTAGCTTCAGTTCTACCCTATCACTCTGTATCGTTTCTTCTTCGTTCTAAAGTCTGTAATAATCATCTATCCTCATTAAATACCATCTATCGTTCTTCTTGCTGTTTCATATTCACCGCCGCCTTCCTAGCCGCTTGCTACACAACATACACGCATACATCTCCACAATACCATACCCCTTAGTAAGACTAGTTGTCAGACTTCCGGGCTTCTAGAGTACCCGTAAAGACTGCAAATTACAGCCGAAAATTGAATAAACTCTAATGTATTTAAATCAAAATGCATCATTGGTAACGATGATATTGGAGCAGGATTCAATGTTTATCTCTAGTACATATGTCGATTTATTCATTTATTCTTAGTTTATCTCCGTCCAGCAGATGTCATTGACACACTTGACTAATGTCACGATTACCAGAAACCGGGCCACTAACATAACTTGGTGGGAATTAAATAAAACACTAAATAGTACGCTTATAACTAGTCTTTGTAAATAAATTGTGAGACAATCATCTTCAATCAGTACATAGCGAACATTGATTTTAGACCTTAGAGGTTGGTCGTTATGGTTGGCTTTGATTTGTCAATAACATTTTGTTTTTATCATTTCTACGGATTGCGAGATACATCCTAAGCAACTTGTTTTCTGGAAATATTTGTAGCTAACCAAGAAGTAGTAATTAATAATAGAAACTGTAAATTCCATATTTTAGAGTGCCTGATATTGATATCGTTATCCGAAAAAATAAATATAATGAACATGAAATAAGCGACAGGAAACTCGTTAAAATCAATTGGTTATTGTTTCCATATTTCATTAAATTCCTAAAGGAATTTTTGGTTAACATAGTTGTAGAGTGAAAATAACCGAAATATAAACTTCTTGCAATTAAAGTAAGTTAAAAACCCATTAACTTGGAGTATTTAGTCATTGTTATCATTAGCCTTGATTTGCATAGATAGCTATGACATATTAAAACGCATTTGATTGGCCATTATTGGCTATACTAAACAGGCGGTAGCGAATCACAACATTAACAAAACAAATAATAATGCTCAAGTCTTCAGCAAGTTGTTTTTGCACAATTCGACATTAAATACCGACTGGCGCAGTACCTATAAAAATCACAACAAATGGACTTGCTGTAAGTTTTGCGAACTATAACGGTCAGTTTGTATAATTACTTGCTAAAGGACAAATCATGAACACTCATATTTCGTCGTAGATAATCTCTATACAAAACCTGTGACATATCTTGTCGCAGACACGAAGTTATAGTTGTAACAATTCTCGAGCGTGCGTCAATCATTGCAATTTCTACCTTACCACAAAGACATAAGACTGAAAAAACACGCACTCTCGCGAATTGCAAGGACTATACAGGAGAAACCTTAAATCGTTTCTTGCCATCTTCTTACTCCTTAGTCCTTACCACCGCTGTAGCTATGGCAGCGCCGGTGGAGTCGTGACGTGTGTCTGCTTAGCCAGCACTCGGTGACCCTGGGCCAGTTCGCCTTCCTTCAGCGCCCTGTACTTCAGGAAGGCATCGATCCCGTACAATACCATTGCCAGGTAGCCAAAGAACTGGAAAAGGAATTAGAAGTTTAGAATGTTGAAAGAGGTAGAGTTGACACACAGACTGGGTAGCAAATGGAGTGCCAATATAAATACGAATCAAAGTAGTTCAACAGGTCGCCTAAGAAAAAAAACATCAAAATTTGTTTGCATAGTAGGTACGATCTGCTATAGATGAGGCACAGAGTAATGAACATGTCAAGCTTAGTAGGATTTTAAATGCAAAGAAAAGGGATTCGGTTTATGGTTCCTTTCAACCACTGTCTGTACCGGTGTACACAGTATCTTGAGCATGGTTGTAGTTGTACTGATAATGTGAGTTATCTTATTATTTTGATTTCAGTTCGTGAACGGAATGACCTTAGTTGAAATCAACATATATTTCAACGAGGAAATACCAAGATGCTGGCAAGATACTTGAAGATTTTCACTGTACCGAATACTAATATCATTGAACAGTACATATATGTTCTGCATAGGAATCTAGGTATCTAGTTATTCTAGCTTACCCACTATCTATTACAAAGAAAACCCTGCAAGCGACTCGTTGTGAGAAGAATGCGAAGCGGTTGATTTGATACAGTTTAAATATTTTCTATTAAATCTGCATGGAATACAAATCACCTATAGGAGCTATTTAGTATTCTTTGACAGACGCGTGACGATTGTAAAGGGAAACTTGAGTAGTAGCCTTTAAATAAGCACGTTCCTCATACCTATAACAAAGAGAGACTTACTAATGGACGCTATAATAAAGGTTCAGGAAGTAGACCTATTTCTAAATACAGTTATGTCACCATATCATGGGTATGAACCTTATTGGATGAAGAAAAAAAAAAGTTAAGAGCCAAGAATTTGTAAAACTACACAATGCGGCTATTGTGGACTTTTACGAACCTTCAAGCAACAGAAGAGATTCATTCTGCAAGAGTTAGCCTATTTACTAAAGAGTTTGGGCCCATCACTAAAATGTTTGGATACAAACGCGAATAAAGCCACAGTACTATGAATATAATTTAAGGTACACTACATCCAAAAGTACGACGGTGGAAGTCGGAGAGGTCTTTTAATTGCCTATCAATTACCGAGAAGAAGGAATTTAAAATACAATTCCAACCTAACCATTTACCTCATTTCAATTCCTATTTGATAGTAAAACACGATATAACGCAATACTAGTCATATTTATAGATATTTAATAGCTCGGTCACGCACGGTCCGCACATTATAATGTGTGCCAGTCGGAGGCGGTTCGAGTGAGCTGCCCTTTGTTTTCAATGAGTTATTAACAGGTGGGCCGGGCGATTGTCTCACTTAGTTGTTTTAATATGGGACCCATATTATGTGTGTCTCATAAATTCATTACAACATTGTTATGAAGAAGGCATTTTTTTTGCATCGAAATAATATTTAAAGGCACTATAGCTATGGCTAGAAAAAAAATTAAGCGGAGTTGTTAAACTGATCTGACTATAAAAAGTCAATAGTAATCTAAAATAGCACACAGTCTCTGAAAGGTTGTTTCTTTTGCAAAGATTCGAACCAACAAAATCTAAAAAAAAAAAAAAACTAACAATTTTTCTTCCCTTCTTTCTAATCTAGCAATATAAATGTTGAGATAAATGAGTCAGTCACATTGTCACACCTACGTTCTAAGAGTGACTATTTACTACCTATCAACGTTACTATTTACAAGAATGATAACACGTAGGACTTCTAAGAATAATACTTATTGACACGACAAAATGACTAAGATTTCGGAGAAGTCTGATGAGTTATTAACACTGTATTCAATGTCATCTTCCATAATTTGACTTTTTAAAGATTAGTAGGAGCTATTTGATTGCTAACCTATTAGTGCCGTGTAGAAGTAATGTTCAATCATGACTAACAGTTGAGAACTCACCCCAGCGGCGGAGTACGCAGCCGCTCCAAACGCGACGACAATCGTCGATGCGATCAGGTACAGGAACACCATCACCACACAGGCGATCATCTCGATCTTCAGCCACTTCACGTTGTGGTACTTCTCCACCACATGGAATAGGTACAGAATCAGCAGGATCCCGGAGAACCACAGCCCCAAGTGGGCCACAATGTTAAAGTAAACGCCCCGGCCGTTTGACCAGAACGCGGAAGACTGGATGCAGATGAACCCGATAAGGTTGAATAGCTGGAAAAATAAGTGTGTGACAAACAATTAAATGAAATAAAAAAATATTAATTATTTTTATTATTATATTATTAATTATTTGTGATCCTCGAGTCTATGAAGGGTAGCGGGTAAAGATAACTTAACTACGTCATGATTGTAACTAACAAAAATAAATACTTAGTTTATCTACCAAATAGCGAAATTTTGATTTGATTTGCTCATATGAGAGTACAAGTTAAAATAACAACTTTGACAGCAATGAGGGGGTACCATGGTGGATACAGACGTGATGTTATGTTGTGTGATTGCGTAAGCAATGCATATGCGATACATATGCGATAGCAGCAATCGCGGTTGATTTGCTGGCATTTATTGAAGAGTTCCGTTGTCTATCTCAGAAATTCATCATCAGATCTTTACGAAATTGAAATGGTACCATTTCGGAATAAACCTCTATCGAACAAAAACAGAATTTTACAAATCCGTCTATATATGATGGAGTTATACCCGAACATACATAAAAAAAGACCAGCCGGTCGATTCTGTAAAAATCTCACCGTGAAATCATAAGTGAAGTGAGCACTTAATAGTGTTAATCCGTAACGAATGACAGCTCACTCCACGCTCACTTCACCCAAGCTTTCACGGTGAGATGGTTACAGAATCGCACGGCAATAATTAGTCTTTGTACGTGAGTTCTAGGAGCAAGGACCTTATCCTGGATTGCCGCCAGGTGTGTTACGATATCATGAATAGGTACTTTGATTAGTCACCTGTTATCTATGCCTGTTAGTAATGTGTAGATTATGACCGATTGACATCACGACCGCTTACCATTACAAACATTTGTTTTGTTCGGTGCCAATCGCGTGATGGACATAAAAAGTATGAGATTTAAATGCTTCACGCTAGGTTTGTCGCGCGTCGTAGAAATCGTATGCAAATATTATGAAGGCAAGACAAATAGCGGCAAAAATGCGGAACTGCTTTACACAATTATACCTCACTTTGTATGTTTATTATATGTTTGATCATTTCAGCTGAAAGACTTCTACCGCTGGACATGGGCCTCCCCCAAGCATCGCCACTTTGACCAGTTTTGTGCTTCTCGCATCCAGCTGATTCCTGCGACCTTCACCAAGTCATCGGTATTGTATGTTTATATCTTTATATGGTAGGGCGCAGAAACGCTACAACTACTGACGAATTGTGACGAAACTTCGCAGGTGCCCCTATACCAGCTCACATAGGCATTCACAGGGTAATGTGTGACGGGTATGTGTGCCAGCGTTATCATAGGCACATAAGGCACTTCAACTTTGTCACTGGGATGTCCAACGCATCTACAGTCCGCGCGCGAGCTCCGAGGAATCGGTGGCTGAGGAAGCGGGCGGGTGTGCGCCGCGCCCGACCGTCGCTCCATCCCCGCACTCTCCCAGTACTAGTGTCGACCTTGACGCGAGAACACGCTTATCGAGTCATTTTTAATTTTGCGATAGTAGGTAGTGTTATTTTCTACTATAAATAGTACTACACTTATAAGTTGTTTTGTGTCACGATGTACTGCGATTACCGCCTTATATGTGCGACTGGAATTGAACCCAATAGAGCTCGTATGGGCAAAAGTTAAAAGGCTCGTGAGGGAACACAACATTACTTCAGATTTTTCTCTGACGAGAGTGAAGGAGATCACCGAAAAAGCTATCACGCATGTTACATAAAGAAGATTGGTGTGGATATGATAAACATGTCTTGGCATTAGAGGAACATTACTGTCAAAGGGATGGCTTAATGGAGAATGTTGTCGACTTATTTATTATTGTAGTGCGTGAGGAGGGTGACGATAGTACATCAAATTCTTCAATTACTGGTTATTCTGATTGCCACAGTGATGAAATACATACATGATACATTATTTTTTTTATTTCAAGTACATAATACCCTAATAGAATGATTTCATGATTTACACTCGCGCGGAGGCTCAAGATGTATTAGTATCGACAGTGCAATATCGACTAAATCACAACTCTAGCTCATTACGTCAACATTCCTTATCATTCCTCGGAGCTCGCGCGCGGACTGTACGATGTCTCTGATAGCCATAGGCGCCAGTGGTGCCAATTCTGTTGTTCACAAACTAAACTATAATAAATTTCATCTTTTTCTTTCTATTCCATTAAGAAAAGGACAGAAGATAAATATTAGTTTAGTCCTTTCAAATTAAGATATTCCATAGACAAGTTTATATATATATATATATATAATATAATAATTTATTTGTTCAGACAACCATTGATCCATAACATTACATTACATTAAAATTTATATTTATATTTTTAGTAAGAACTTAAAAACTATGTTAGTACCTAATAACTAAGAGCGACTTAGTCCTCTGGGTGAGGCTCCACACCAAGGGGCTGTCCAACCTATTGCCTATCACCCTCAGGATGCTGTTACTGCTCCCACGCAATCTGTTCAGCAATGAGGCTGTCTTTTTGCGCCAGGTGGCATCAAAGCCGTCTGTGCGCGACTCTGCGAACATTGTTGACGCACTGCAAAAGCGTGGCAGACGTAACAGCGCCCTGAAGGCATTGTTAAACTGGATGCGCAGGGAATTGTAAGCCGATTGGGTATATCTGAACCACAGGCTCGCTGAGTACAAAGATGTGCAATACGCTTTGAATAAAGTTACTTTGACTGCGTCTGTACATCGAGCGAACCTGCGGGCCAGCATGTTCGCCCGGATTGACAATGCCCTGCGCTCTCTTTCCATGTCTACATCATCTCCAAGATTTTCGGTAACCACATGGCCAAGATACTTGAATTGGTATACTCGATTAAGAGGAATACCATTGAGTAATAGTGGTGGCACAACAGTTGGACACTTTGTACCCGCCTTGAAGATCATGTACTCCGATTTCTTAACGTTATAGCTCAGACCGTGAGTGGCCGCATACTTTTCACACACGGCAAGCAACTTCCGCAATGCACAAATCGAGGGAGCCAGCAGCACCATATCATCGGCATAGCTAAGATTGTTCACACTAACACCATCCACATAGCACCCTACGGGCATTTGACTAAGTTCCTCGATTAGCGCATTTACGTACAAATTAAAAAACAAGGGCGAGCTCAACCCACCCTGCCTCACTCCGCATTCCAGTCTGTATTCACTCGACAATTCACCCGCCCACTTTACATTATTTTTCTGATTAAGGTACCAATACCTAAAAAGTGATGTCAACTCTGGCGGCAGACCCGTTTCTTTTAGCTTCTGCCACAACATATCATAAGACACTAGGTCGAATGCTTTCGAGAGGTCTAGAAAGCAAGCATAAACCGGGGTCTGTCTGTCAGTGTAATATTTCACAGTGTGCTTAAGGCTCAGAATAGCAGCCTCAGTTGACAAGCCAGGACGAAAACCGAACTGAGCGTCATGTAACTTAACATGCTTGTTCAAATATGAGTTAAGCACACTGTCAAATACCTTCGCTACAATCGTGGCTAGCGAAATGGGTCTATAGTTACATTTATCAGACACATCCCCCGTTTTACTCTTGGCAATCGGTACCACCAGAGTCTTCATCAGAGCAGGGGGTAGGTGTGAGTGATTTAAGCACAAATTACATAACATTGCCAGTACTCTAGGAATGTGAAAACCAGCATGCTTGAGGTGTTCCACGCTGAGAGAGTCATATCCCGGTGATTTTCCTCCCTTCATACCCCTAATAGCACGATCAATATCTTTCGCAAGTATTAAAGTTGAAATATTCATCCCCTGAGTCTCAGCATCAAACCGTCCACATGCTGGTCCTAAGGGTGACTTTACAACAAATTGTTCCATAAAAACATTGGCAATGTCTTCAGGGTTAGAAACACCGCCGACACTCACTGGGATGCCAGGTCTAGTATTCAATTTATTTGTACACTTCCAAAAATGTTTAAAGTCCTTATTCGTGTAGTGTGTTGCCATGAAGTCCATTTTTATCTGTTCTTGATGGTTTTGTTGATGTGCATTCATGTCTCCGAGAATGAAAACAGATTCAACACTACTTTCCTCAATAATAGCACTCATCGCACTTAAGCAGTCTGTGAACTCAGGTACGTTCTCAGCACAGTCCGTAGGCATGTAAACACTGATAACCAACACGGGCCGATCATTTGTAGAAATACGAATAGCCGATATACGTGGGTTTGCACACTGTACCACTGACACAAACTGGAATACAGATTTACGCCATAGGAGCGCCACCCCTCCAAAGGGTCTACCCTTGAGGATACCCATACTGGTGTCAACTGCAGAGGTCCCCACGCTGCCAAAGTCTTCGTGAATGTTCGCCAGGTAAGACAGTTCACAGGGCAGCAGCCACGTCTCTTGTAAGGCAATGATGTCTGCAAAACCGCATATCTGTTTTATACCGTCCACAGACCGTTTTATATTTTTGCAGTTAAATGTTACCATAGTAGCATTATACATTATCAGTCGAATTATTTCTTTTTTTCTCATCATAAACTTGTTTGTACGGCATAAAGCGACGACATGTCACACCGTCCGGCCAGGTCTCATCATTTAGGAAAACGTCTAATTTATGCTTCGTAACTGTAATTTTGTAAGCGCTGTAACTTCTTTCTGTTTTCATTTTTATTTTCTGAAGAGTAACATTTTCATTGGTTTTTGTGAAAATATACTCGATTATGTCCTTCTCAGAGGTATTTTTGTGCACATTAGACACGAACAATGAGATTTTAAGATCAGCTGGTCTGAATCTATCTTCAGGTTTAATTGAAGCTTTCCCTCTGATGGCCTCCGTCCTGTTTCTGTGTCTTCTTTTCTGTACCAACAACCACTCATTACTTAATGAAGAGGCTTTTGGTTTCGATTCACCTTCCGACATAACTATTTCCGCCAATGACTTATCATTACTTGTTACGTTCGCACCACTAGCCGTGTTCATTACGGTGTGATTAGCGGCCGATTTTGTCAGCTGTTCCGTCGCGCGCGTGCGCTCGTTATCATCTGCTTTGAGTGCGACGGCGGTAGGACTACACTCATGCACCAAACCAGGCGATTGTGTAAATGTCGAACACGGCAAAGTATGCACTTGCTGCTTCGCACTTCTGGCTTCTACCTCCGGTGCATTCTTTATTGATGTAGATGCGTCATCAATATTCAAAAAACCTGTCGGCCCGCTATCTAATAAATAGGCACCTCGTCTATTGTTTACATTGAATTCTTCATTTACTAATGATGCATATTTCATGTTATTCAACTCAGTTTTTAAGTGCTCGCTCGTAACATAAGTTTCCCTAATTAGTTTTAGTTCTGACTGTAGTAACACAATATCTTTCAATAACCTTGTTGCATCTATGTGATCAAAGGTTACCGGTGGTAATTTATGTAGCTCTTTTGCTACGAAGATGGGAATTTTATCCGGATCAACAGTTTTAAAGGCACTTATGATGTCTTCCACATCTTTTTGTTCCTTATTTTTACGTCGCACAATTTTTCTGACGGTAGATGGAAAAGACGTAAAAAGGAGTTCCTTCGCGTCACTGATTTCTAGTGCGGAGAAATCGCTTTTAATAAGTCTTATTAGACTCACTTCGTCCATAATACAGATTTTATTTTGCGTAAAACATAATAACTCATTTATAACTATGTTACACTGTGAACACTTCACAACTTCGGTAGACATTTTTATTCTGCACCCGTTCGCTTACGCGTTCGCGCGGAGACTGAGTTTAGAACTGATTAAAAAATTGGCTACTAAAAATACGTCAATTTACGTCAGGCGCTGACTAATTTGACAGGACTAAAATAATATTTATCTTCTATCTTTTTCTTAGTGAAATAGAAAGTAAAAATGCACTGAACATTAGTTTAGTTTGTGAAGAACAGAATCGTCATCAGTGAGCACTTACGGCCATCACGAGCACTGGAGCAGCGCAGGCATGTTCGCTGTTCGGTATCGTGGAATAAAGCTGCTTCAGAAACACTTACAACAACAATAGCCTTAAGGATCCCGGGCACAGTCTTCAAGTAGGAGGGATCGAACCGCGTCTCAGTGATGAACACTGTGTTCGTGGAGCCCATGGTCTGCTGAGGAGGTGGCGGTGGAGGCAACTGGTTGGGGTACGCCATGTTGGATGCTTAGCTGAAATAAACGGTCATCAATGAGTACAGGTGTAGAGGAACGGGGTGCTTGGACAGGAAACCTCCCCGTGTGCCCGTGGGCTGGAGTTCCCTTACGGATGCGTCCGGGGGGAAGGCCAGTCTACGGGACGGTGCACCCTGGGGTGCGGGCAATGACTCCCCATTGGGCACTGTGTGCCTAAGGGGTCTCATTGCCCGTATGCCAATATCCTGTCGGAGGTACGCTCCAACGTGTGTCCCTCAGCGCTTTAAGCAGAGACGCACAGCGGCGGAGTAAGAGCGGGCTCGGCGTGCACTAACTCTGCCGCCGGGCAGGCAGGAAGAAGTTTTCTTCTGCCACCGTTAGTCTCGTAGCCCCGAAGATTGTCAAGGTCATGTCTCTGACTTTTGACGGGGGTCGAGGGTCTTGGCTTAACCGCCCGGGCCGCGAGGAAGAAAGCCTCTATAAAAAATCACCCCAAACCTCCAAGCGGCGGCGCACCGTGAGGGGGGTTGATAGCTTGACTAATGGGTAGCTAAATTAGTCTCTAGTGCGAACCACTAGTTTTTGGGAATTAAAAGTTTATACTCGTGGGAACAGACATGGACAAATCTTTAAAAAATAAAAATCTTGAAGAGGAGGGGAGTGATGCGGGGTCGGAGTCCGACGCCGCATCTGGCGTGAAGGGCCTATTTAAGAGGCCGGACAGCAAAGTGGTTGGGGCTGCTGGAGAGAATGTAAGATTCTTCCAGAAGCGCCCCAAGCCGGGGGATGGCCAGGGGTCTTCCTCTGATGGCGGGTCGAGCTCGGCCCGCAGAAAAATTAGTCGGCGGGGTGGGGTCCAGGAGAGGGGTATGGGCAGAGGGCTCACAACGAAGGAGGCCAGTGAGCCGAGCCGAGCCAGCCCAGCTGAGCCAGCTCAGCGAGCCAATAGGCTCGCCACGGAGGAGCCGCACCCTGGAGTGAACAGCCGCAGGGCGGCCCTCTCGGAGTCGTCAGGCGGTGAGACGGACGCCACTGGTGGCTCCAATTCGGAGCGAGTGGCTAGGTTTGCGGAGGTCGTGGTAGCCGCGATCAAGGGTGTGGCCTTGAAGAGGATTCAATCTTCTAAAGACAAGGCCATATCCGCAGCCACAGCCTCCATTATAGCGGCAGCGGAGGCCATTCACGTCGGGCCTCCGTCGGACGGATTGTCTGAGATGCGGGCGGAGGTCGCCCGCTTGACAGCCGCCATGGAGCTTCTTCGGAAGGAGAACGAGGAGCTCCGAGCGGACCTGGCTAGGCTCCAAGGAGCCGGCCCCCGCGAGGTGCTTCAAGGGGAGAGGCACGGGCAGAGTGGGCCAGTGCCTGCTGAAGACCGGGTTCTGACCCTGGTGCGGCAGGAGTTGGCGGCCTTCCAGAGTCGGTTTTCCGCCCTGGAGGCTGTTGTCCTTATTGGAAATTTGTTATAATAAGAACAGCAGCAGTGGTCAGATAGTTGAACATATATTCGTGGTCCATATTTTTATGTGCAAGTGACAAGTATAAAACATAAACAACTCGTAACTATGAATATTTAAAATCAGACAGACATGTGTAAATAGGATTATACACAAGCCAGTGGCATACAATATGCGACCTCCAATACGCCCCCTTAATCTATTACACATGCGTATGATCCCATCTGTACTTGTCAGTACTCGGTACATAAAACTAATTAAATTACTAACACTTCTGTGTCCGTCTGTACTACGCTGTACCCAAAAGTAGAGTACAAAAACAGAAGAAATCTAACAAAATAAGGCATGCATAACGAAATAAAATTTAGAAAAAATTATCTATTACACAAAACACTATTAAAAAACATAACACATCAAAACATCTAACTAGTCATTCGCCCTCTTAATAGAATAATTTGACATGGATAAATCCTTTAAAAATTCTCTAAGCTTCGGGCTGTGAACACTTTTAGTTAAAATGTCCGCTATCATCTTATCAGTTGACATGTACCTTATTTCAACTTTGTTATCCAGTACACACTCACGAATAAAATGATACTTGATGTCTATGTGCTTTGTTCTATTATGCATCATTTTGTTAGCTGCAATTTTATGCGCCGACTGATTGTCATTATAAATTACTACCGCTTTACTATCCACAGCTGTCAAACTGCTCAGTAAACTACGTAAATAAAGAGCTTCCTTCGAAGCTTGACTCAATCCTATGTACTCTGCCTCTGTGGAGGACAAGGATACTGTCGCTTGCTTCCTACTCTCCCATGACACAATATTTTTACCTAGTCTGAAAATTAACCCCGTAAAAGACTTCCTATCAAGTGCCCCTCCCCAATCTGCATCAACGTAGCCTCGTAAGTCTAAATCTCCTGACTTCCTAAAAGTAAGACAAAGGTTAGACGTACCCTTCAAATACCTTAAGATCCGTTTCGCACATTTAAAGTGTATTTCGTCATAACACGAATTAAATTGTGAAAGCACACTTACCGCATGTGCTATGTCTGGTCGCGTATTACAGGCTAAATAGTTTAGACACCCTATTAAGCTTTGATATGGCAGATTGCTATGGGAATTTGTCGATCTTTCTAATTTCATACCGACTTCCATTGGGGTCGAAACTGGTTTGGCGTCTGTCATGTTGAAGTCATTCAAAATATCTAAAATGAACTGTTGCTGATCTAGACAAATTACATCTTTATCTCTTCTCAGCCTCATGCCTAAAACATGCCTAGCCCCGCCTAAATCTTTCACTTTAAACTTGTCAAGCAAATCGGTTTTTAATTTTTGCTTTTCTTGTTCACAATTTCCAAAAATAAAAAGGTCATCTACGTAAATAACGACAATTAACTTCTTATTGTTTTTAAGCTGCTTTTGATACAAACACGGTTCTATTTTTGATTGCACAAAACCTAAATTCAACATTTCTTTGTCTAATTCCTTGAACCAAGCATTCGAAGCTTGTTTCAATCCATACAAAGAACGCTGCAGCTTACATACTCTGGTTTCTTGACCTTTGACTACTGCTCCTTTCGGTTGGAGCATGTAAATATCCTCTTTAATCTTACCATATAAAAACGCGGTCGTGATGTCCCACTGGTCAATAAACCAACCGTATTCAACAGCTAGCGAGAACAATAATCGTAGCGTGGAGCTTCTAACTACAGGAGAATAAGTCTCAGTATAGTCTACACCACATACCTGTGTGAACCCTTTCGCTACTAGTCTAGCCTTGTACTTCGTTACCTTGCCATCGCTATCTCTTTTGATTTTGAACACCCATTTGCACTGGATAGGCTTCTTATCAGCTGGAAGATCCACCAACGTCCAAGTTTGGTTCTCTCTTAGTGACATAAGTTCATCATCTATCGCTTTTTGCCATAAGTCACTATCGGGTCTCGCCAACGCTTCATTAATATTCAATGGATCACCATCAAGAGTGCTCTCCTTGGCATACATAACATTGCATCCGTACCGATCAACTTGTCTGCGTTCTCTTAAAGGATACCTTCTTTCTGATTCAGGTATTATCACTTCCTCTTCAGTCAATACGTCGTCAGGTACTTGCTCTGTTAGTACTGGTTCAGGTCCTATCTCCTCCGATACTTCTATGTTCTCTTCTACAGCATCACGGTACGCATCATCGTGAGTCTCCAAGAGTTCTGATCTGTTTGTTGATCTGTTTGTTAAACTGGAAGGAACAGAATCTGTATTCAGGTTTATGATCACTTCCGACTCTTTCACGTTTTCTTTCTGAAGAAAAACGTTTTCCAGAAATTTGACATCTCTTGCAGTTGTCACTTCACCTGTCTTAGGATTCATCAGACGATAACCCTTCTGATTATCTGGATATCCAATAAAAATCATCGGTTCCGTCTTCATATCCAGTTTACGTCTCTTTTGTTTTGGTATCAATCTATACGCCAAACAACCAAAGATTTTCAGATGACTTACATCCACATCTTTTCCAGTCCAAACCTTCTCTGGTACTGCATTATTCAATGCTTTCGTGGGGCTTCTGTTTTTTAAGTAAACAACAGTATTAACAGCCTCGGCCCAATACTTCTTGCTCAAGTTCGATTCTGACAGTAATGTTCTGGCCTTTTCTATTATAGTCCGATTCGCTCTTTCTGCAACAGAATTTTGTTCCGGCGTGTACGGTACAGTCGTCTGGTGTTTTATACCTGCAGACTTCAAAAATGATTTAAATTTACCATTACAGTACTCTGCGCCGTTGTCAGATCTCAGACATTTAATAGATTTACTAGTCTCATTCTCGACTTCCGCCTTGTAGACGTGGGTAAAGCACTCTGGTTCTAACAACAAGCATATTGTCGTTCGTGCCTGCCGGTCTACGTCAGCATTTACTACATCTGTAGAAATTACTCCCCACCAGTTTTTATTCTCCAAGTAATTTCGCACCAAGAATTTCCAGTTTGGGTAGTCGGACGATCCTTTCAGCTTCTTTATTCCACTTATGCCACCTTCAGCAGACATAATTGAAATTTCGTAAATTTCACACTTATCGTACTCAATTAATATTAAAACCACTCAACTTATTATGCTCTAGCACTATCAGAGCATGCAAAAGGGCAATAACTTATTAACCTTTTATTCTGGGCCCATAACCTATTGGAAATTTGTTATAATAAGAACAGCAGCAGTGGTCAGATAGTTGAACATATATTCGTGGTCCATATTTTTATGTGCAAGTGACAAGTATAAAACATAAACAACTCGTAACTATGAATATTTAAAATCAGACAGACATGTGTAAATAGGATTATACACAAGCCAGTGGCATACAATATGCGACCTCCAATAGTCCTGCGCCCCCCGCTGGCGGTGAGCCAGCCGGCCTCGGGCCAGCGGAAGGTGGCTTCGTACGCCACCGCCGCGGCTGCCACGGCCAAATCAGGTTCGTCAGGCCAGGCAAAAGGCGCAGCCGTGCCGGAACCCGCGAGGACCCCAGCCCTGGTGGCGAAACGGCCGCCCCCACCGCCTAAATCTCCTCCGGCCGACGCTGATTGGCAAGTAGCCGGGGGGAATAAGAAGGCAGGTAAGGCAGCCAGGGCTGCCAAAAGAAAAAAGAGGCGGCAGCGGCGCAAGGAGCGAAGCGTCGCGGCCAGGCTCCGTGCCCCGAAGTCCGCAGCTGTAGTGATTACACTACAGCCCGAAGCGGAAAAGAAGGGCATGTCCTACCGCGACGTGCTCGCTAAGGCGAGGGCGGCGGTGAACCTCGAGGACCTCGGCGTCACTGATGGCATCCGGGTAAGGGTCACTGCGACTGGGGCCCGGATGCTGGAGGTCCCCGGTGCGGTCAGTGGCCCAACCGCTGACGCTCTGGCCGAAAGGCTTAGGGCGTCCCTAAATGCGGACGAGGTCCGAGTGTCCAGACCCACCAAGTGCGCTGAAATGCGCATCCTAGGTTTGGACGACTGTGCGACGGAGGAAGAGGTGGTGGCCGCCATCGTCAGGACTGGGGGGTGTTCTGCCGAGCAGGTGAGAGCAGGCACCATTCGTCCTGACTTCACGGGGATGCGAGCCGTTACGGTGAGCTGCCCCGTGTCGGCGGCCCAGAAAATAGCCGGAGAAGGCCGAAGGCTCTTGGTGGGCTGGGTTTCCGCGCAGGTGAAACTGCTGGAACCCAGACCTCTGAGGTGCTTCCGCTGCCAGGTGGGCAACCATGTAGGAGCTAGATGCACCTCGGAGGTGGATCGCAGCAGCCTCTGCTTCCGCTGTGGTCAGCCCGGTCACAAGGCCGGCTCGTGTAATGCCACGCCGCACTGCTTTATTTGTGCGGCAGCTGGTAAGCCGGCCGATCACCGGGTTGGGAGCAAGGCCTGCGCCCCACCTGCCGAGGCCAGGGGCAGGGGCAAGTCCTCTGCCACCGCAGCCACAGCTGCAGCCACCGCCACTACCGCCGCCGCTGCCGCGTCCACCGTCGTCACTGCCGTAACCACAGCGGCAGGGGACTCCTCACAAGGGGTTCGGGAGGGGGCTGAAATGGAGTGTCAATAATGACCCCATTACGCCTCCTCCAGGCGAACATCAACCACTGCGCCTCCGCTCAGGACCTGTTGCTCCAGAGCATGGCGCAGTGGTCGATTAACATCGCCGTGGTCGCTGAGCCGTACTTTGTCCCGCCCAGTGACTACTGGGTGGAGGACCTCAGCGGCTCAGTCACCCTAATTTCGTCGGCCGCCGCCGGCACGCCGTCCCTCGAGGCTATCAAGAGAGGACGGGGTTGCGTGGCAGCAAGGTTCGGGGAGATTGTCGTGGTAGGAGTATACTTCTCCCCGAGCCGAACTCTCGCCGAGTTCCACAACTCCCTTGCGGAGTTGAGAGTCGTCGTCGTCGGGTTCCGTCCCCTCCCCGTGCTCGTCCTCGGGGACTTCAATGCTAAGAATGTGGCTTGGGGTTCCCGGTATACGGATACACGGGGCAGGATGGTGGAGGACTGGGCTCTGGAGACGGGCGTGGTCGTCCTAAACCGGGGTTCGGTCCCCACGTGTGTGCGGATGCGGGGAGATTCAGTGGTGGATATTTCGTTCGCCAGCCCCGCTCTGTCCCCGCATGTCGTCGACTGGCGCGTCATGGAGGAGGTGGAGACCTATTCCGACCACCGGTACATCCGGTTTGACGTCTCCGCCCAGACCTCGAGCGCGCTGGTCCGACAGGCCCCGAGTGGTCCGCGGTGGGCGCTAAAGCAGCTGGACCGGGAGCTCCTCCTGGAAGCTTCGATCGTGCAGGCCTGGGTGTCACCACCGGACAGGCCTGCTGACATCAACGACGAGGCGCAGTGGTTCCGGGAGGCCATGTCCGAAATATGTGACGTGGCAATGCCCCGGGTCCAGCCCGGACGCGCCTGGCGCCAGGTGTGCTGGTGGTCGCCGGAGCTAACGACTCTGCGCGAGGCGTGTGTTGTTGCGCGGCACCGGTACACCAGGCACCGCAGGCTCCGTATCCGCCCTCCGGATACGGAAGTGATTCAGGCGGAGCTGTACGAGGGGTACAGAGCGGCGAAGACGGCCCTCCGAGCGGAGATCCTGCGGGCCAGGGGACTGGCTCGTGAGGAGTCGCTGGGGACTTTGAACAGGGACCCATGGGGACGACCCTATAAAATGGTGCGGGAGAAACTCCGCCCATGGGCTCCCCCTCTGACGCAGAGTCTCCGGCCCCAGCTCGTGGAGGACATAGTGAGCGCTCTGTTCCCTTTGCGAGGGGAACACACTTCCCCGCCCATGGCTCCGCCTTCTGCGGTGCCCGATGCGGACCACACTGCTGACGACAACGACGATGCTCCGGAGGTGACCGAGGTAGAGCTGAGAGCGGCGGTACGTAGGCTTAATGCCAAAAATACCGCCCCAGGACCCGACGGCTTACCTGGAAAAGCCTGGGTTCTGGCCTTGGAGGCTCTCGGGCCTCGACTAAGGGGGCTCCTAAGCGCATGCTTGGAGAGGGGCCAGTTTCCACTACGTTGGAAGACGGGGAAACTGGTCCTCATTAAGAAAGCGGGGCGCCCTGCGGACTCTCCGTCCGCTTACCGGCCCATCGTGCTGCTCGACGAGGTGGGCAAGCTCTTTGAAAGAGTCATTGCAGACCGCCTCGTCGGGCGGCTGGTGCGGGTGGGGCCGGATCTGGCGGAGAGCCAGTATGGTTTCCGCAGGGGGCGCTCCACGGTGGATGCCATCATGCGCGTGCGAGCCCTCACGACGGGAGATGCTGTGGCCCGGGGTGGGGTCGTCTTGGCGGTGTCTCTAGACATCACCAATGCCTTCAATACCCTGCCCTGGAGTTGCATCAGGGAGGCACTCCGGTATCACCGGATGCCGACCTACCTCTGTCGCGTGGTCGAGGCCTATTTGACGGATAGGGCCGTCATTTACCCCGGTCACCAGGGAGAGTGGAACCGGCGAGAGATGTCGTGCGGTGTCCCACAGGGATCGGTCCTGGGGCCACATCTGTGGGACATCGGTTACGACTGGGTGCTGCGCGCCGACCTCCCTAGCGGCGTCAGTGTAGTTTGCTACGCTGACGACACGCTTGTCCTGGCGCAGGGGAGGTCGCACCAGACGGCGGCGGAATTAATGACACGCGGGGTTGCGACAGTCGTTGAGAGGATCCGGCAACTGGGACTCGAGGTGGCCCTGCACAAGTCCGAGGCCATGTGTTTTCATGGTCCTCGGTACGCGCCACCATCGGGTTCCCAAATAGCGGTGGGAGGGGTTCACATCGGCATCGAGTCGACGATGAAGTACCTGGGACTCGTCCTCGACAGCCGGTGGAACTTCGTGGAGCATTTCCGACGTTTGGCTCCCAGACTGGAACGGGCCGGGGCTGCCTTGAAGCGGCTCCTGCCCAATCTAGGGGGTCCAAACGCCTCCTGCCGGAGGCTCTACGCAGGGGTCGTGCGGTCCATGGCCCTTTACGGGGCACCGGTGTGGGCGCGTTCTTTAAGGCGGCTACCAACCCGCCGGTTGAACGCGTCCCAGAGGGTCATGGCAGTCCGGCTGGTCCGGGGATACCGCACGGTCTCCGGTGAGGCGGCGAGCCTCCTTGCCGGATTACCGCCATGGGATCTGGAGGCAAAAGTCCTCGCCCAAATATGGGAGTGGCGCGAGGAGGCAAAACGCCGGGGCGTAACTCCGCTGCCTCGAGAAATCGCGGCACAGCGGACAGAGCTCCGGCGGGATCTCATGGCGACATGGAGAGTGCGTCTGTCGCAACCCAGTGCTGGGCACGCCACAATTGCGGCGATAAGTCCCCTCTTTGAGGAGTGGCTAGAGAGGCGCCACGGCGTCCTCACCTTCCGCCTGACGCAGGTCCTCACCGGACACGGCTGCTTCGGGAGGTTCCTGTTTCGTATAAGGCGGGAGGAAACGCCCGGGTGTCACCATTGTGTGGATCGCCCGGAGGACACGGTGGAGCATACAGTGGAGGTCTGCCCGGCTTGGGCAGAGCACCGCCGCGTCCTCACGGCGGCGATCGGCGGCGGCGATCTCTCGCGTCCGGCCCTGGTCCAGGCCATGGTACGGAGCGAGAGTGCATGGGAAGCCGTCACCTCCTTCTGCGAAGCAGTAATGCTTGCAAAGGAGGAGGCGGAACGCGTGAGGGAGAGGCAATCTTTGCGCCCTCACGCCCCTAATCGCCGCAGGAGACGCCCTGGGCGTCGGGAGTCAAGAGCTGACTCCCGGCCACCGTAGGCGCGGGCTTGCAGACGGCGAGCAATGGGCAGTTCGCCGTCTGGTAAGGACCAGGCTCGGGTCGACGGCGCGTTGTGTTCCACGCGCGCCTCAAAGAGATGTCAGCAGGGACGGGGCCCACAGGGGCCGATGCTTGCCAGGGTCGCGGGTTGTTCGAAAGAGTTACCGTGGCCCTTGGCACAGGCAACTGAAGGAACACGGGTGGGTTTTAGTCAGTAAAAGTCTGACACACCCTCCCGTTCCGCCCAGAACGGGAGAAGTTATTTGATAATTTCCCACCCAAAAAAAAAAAAAAAAAAAAAAAAAAAAAAAAAAAAAAAAAAAAAAAAAAAAGGTGTAGAGGAACGCTGAAGTAACATGCATTTATGGTGTCTGTTATGGTGTCTTCATGTTCTGTGCTCAGTTGTCCCGTACCCAGCATTACAGACGCGCGGCTTTCGATGTTTATAATACATACATCCATTGTATTAGGTGTCATAAATAAATACTAAATTAACTTTCCACGTTTTAATCCTCTGTTCACGTTCCCAAGAATATTAGACACGCACCTACTAACCTATTTTCCTAAAACCTACGCTACGTTTGGAAAGACGATCTGTTAAGAGGTGGCACGCACGTTAGGTATGTATGTACGAGTATTTCTCACGAAAGATGTACACGTAACGAAAAAGTTGTTATGAAATATCGTAACGAAATAGTTTACAAAGTAACGAAATAGTAAACTAAAGCTAAGTGTGCACTGAGTGCTTTAATAAAGGTACAGGGAATAAGGGAATTAATTAAAAACATGTTTTTCATTATAGGTACACTTATTATTATCTGAAATCAAAATGAAGTATTCAAATCAAAAGACAGGAAAAAGAAAAAGTTTTAACAGAAAAAACTGAATTAAAAATCAGAGAAAGACTGCCCTCTTTTTCGACCAATTCAATTTTTTAACTATATTTACTTCAGGAAAACAGTCTAAATCTTTAGTTTTAGGGACCAGAAATTTTACATCCACGTTTTTGCCCCTACTTTTGTAAAATTAAATTGAGTACATCTTTTCACCATAATGTATCTTGGTGATTACTCCAACGTAATACTTCCATGTCTTTTTGTAGTAGCGTACTAAAGTCGTATCTCCTATATTAAAAATCTCATTCTTCTGATTATCTTCGGCCTCAATGTTAACGTCATTCTTAATATTAGAAAATAAAAAGAAAACCAGTCTACACCCAGCTTTATAACATACTATTTCGTTACGTGACGAAAAGCAACGAAACAGTGAAAGGAATTATAACTCATAATCAATAAAAGTAGTAGATTTTTGGTCCAAAATGAATTTTAAGAATGTAATTAGCTTAAACAATTATCCTAACATACATTTTTATTAACTTGATATATAATTCAGAAGTACTTACCTTACGAAACAGTAAAACCGAGAAAGAGAATAAGAGAATCTAGTTTTTGACAGAAAAAAAATATGGCGCTGACATTCACCATCGCCCAATAAGAACGCTTTTAGTTTTGCCAGTACAAAATACTACAGATTCATTGAGAAATTAAAGAAATGACTGAGAAATGGCGTGACTAAAGAGTACGTGACTAAAAAGTAAAAAAGGTGAGACATTTTGTTTATTGCGTGAAACGTAGATAATATATTTTAAAGAAAGCAGGATACAAGCAACTTTGAACCTTAAACCAGATTATACGAAGGTGCTAATTACAGAAAATTAGAACGTTAGACATACGTCAAGTAGTATTTTTTGAAGCGGCAAAGTCGTTGGTACCCATTGAGACAAAAAGATTTTGTATGGAAAAGTAAATCATGATAGTGACAACTTGAAGTGTTACACAATTTTAATAAAATTCATAAAATTCTAATCCTAATCAGGAGTATATTTCTTCATCCCTTCGCAAATATCTTGCAAGAAGTTTCATCATTTTATTTTAATATTTTGACTCAAACTTTTGCGACATGTTTTTTTCCACAAATGTACATACATCTATTTTGAGAAATACTCTTACATACAAACTTTCAGTCGGCCGATAGTATGAGTGTGATATATCGACATCGTTAATCGATGTTTAATTGTAGGGCGCACGATTTTTAGTATCTACAGGTGTTTTCGCAGATCCCTCGCTCTCACATTTGAGCATAACCGGGAAGCACCCAGGTAACCCCCGAAATTCAAATTTTCTTACATTTTTTGCAATTTGCAAATCAAATCAAAATCATTTATCTGCGTAAATGAGGATAATGATTTCTTAATCTGCTATTCAACCGATAATCAAATCGGCGTTCAAATTTTACATAGTTATTTATTATCTAAAAAGTGTGTGCTTATTCTATTGTCTGTGCTTAGGTACTAACATAGTCGTAAGTTTTACTAGCAATCTTGTCGAGTCTTGGTTACTCTAATAAAGAAATTCTATTCTTATTCTTAGAGAAAAAATAATTAATAGTATGCAATGCATGTAACGCAGGTCAGCACCTGGTTGTCCGTTGCTTGGTCTTGCATGACATAGTTATTCAATAGGGTTTTATGAACTTAGAGGGCTGTATTGATGATTTTAATGATTATAGTTCTGTTAATACAGAAGTACTTGTTACGGTCGCGAATCATATTTAGTTCAACATACAACCTGACACTGCAAAATGCAAAACACGTAAGAAAATTTGAATTTTGCGGCTTACCCTGGCGCTTCCCTCGTAATTATGAGATAAGTACCTGCCAGTAAAACGAAAGTCTGTAGTAGGCGCTAGTTCCTAAGAAGACAGCCAACAAGGTGTGCATTTTATATTCGCATTCCAGTGGCGAAAAAGAAGCTTGTCGCCTCTCAGGAGTCTCAGGACGACATTTGATATGTTCGAAGCAATCCATTACATAGATCAATCAATTTGGCCTCGACTTCCTTATTAATCTATTACGTCAAGTATCCGCTGTAACGTCGTAATGAGCGCCGTTTGAGTGGAGCCAATTCAATTAGTGTTGATAACAGGAGGAACAGGTTACGGCTACTAATTAGTTTGAATTAGACATCTAGGAGTGAGGTCAATACTTAATTGACCTTATGGCTATCAATCATGTTGGTCGTGATTTAAAGTATAGGTATGTTGCAGGATATTTTTTCTAGCGAGAGCAACCTAGGATGTTTGCAAAGGATCAGTATACCTATTCACAACCACTCGATACGCTTCGTATCGAACATCAATCAATGTTATCGTAATTCGTAGGAGTCCTCTAAACGCTGTTCACAATTCCAAAACCCGAAAATGTTGTCAGTTTAAATCAAATAGTCGACCTCTATTCTGTCGACAGCTGTTTGCTGTCGGGGGCAAGAAAAATCAGCAGGACAATTACCGTAATTAAAAACATTCATAATGTAGTCGCAATCTCATCTCAGCGACAATCGATGTCAAAAACTTAGATAGAGATATTTTTGATTTTTTGAGATCAGACTGTGAACGTTCTTAAAATTACGAGAATTGCCCCTCAGGTATTGAAATGTGTCATTTTCGATACTCGATAGCCTGTCGGATGGTTGTAAATAGCTATACAGATTATTGGAAACTCAGAATGATTTTCGTAATAATACGAGCAAATATCAGGATTTTTGCTTACAAGCAAAGCATTGCGTGTAAGTTCTACTTACGTTGTTAAGTAGTAATTGCACCCCTATGGTAGGTGCTTTTTTTGAATTTGGTTAAAAACTGGTGGTAGGTAATAATAATAAGGGTTTAGACGGATCACATACCTACTAGAACGCGCCACGCGACGGCGCGCAGATCACACGCCCCCGCGCGTGTTTTTACATACAAAAACGCGTTGCCGCGAGGGGAATTTGGCCCCGTTTCCTGTACCCCGTCGCGTGGCGCGTTGTTGTGTGATCCGCCTTAGACTAAAACTACTCAAAGGATTTTTGAGTGGTTAGAAGTGTTGACTGTAACATATTATCCCATGCAAAATGATTTGTTTCATTTTATGACATAAGTTTTGGAAATAAAATGCAAATATTTTGTGATAACACACGGTTTTACAATTCTTAAACATGTCAACAGAATAAAAAATGTACATGTTTTATTGAAATATAAACTAGTTATGTAGTAGGTACTTGAGATGAAATCAAGATATCACAATCTATCACCCTCTTGTACTCTATATTGAAGCTAGTAAATGATAAGCAGCATGTCGAATCTGTTGATTCTGGGGATATCCAAAGTTGTAAAGAAAAATGACAAAATTTATAGCAAAGAGAAATTTATTTCAGTAGCAATAATAAATAAGTGTGGTGTGCCTCAGGGTAGCATTTTTGGCCCTTTATTTTTTGGTTTATATAAATGATCTTCCGGAGGCCACTTTGCAAAAACATATCCTTTTTGCAGATGATACTAGTTATTATAAAATGTCAGGATGAAAATAGATTACAAATCAGTCACCGAGAAAACCCTATCAGATATAATAAGTTGGATGGAAAGTGATAATTTGAATATAAACATAAGTTAGACGAAAATAATACAATTTAGTCATATAATAGCAAACAATTACCTCTAGACATTATTTGCAAAGACGAAAATATATATAAAGTGGATGAATAAAAATTTTTAGGACTTAATGTAGATAAACATCTAAATTGGAAATGCCATATCGAACATTTTTGTTAGAAACTTGATAGGTTTGTGTTTGCGATGAAAAAGTTAAGGTAAAATGTATCTGTAGAAACAGCTCTTTCGGCTTATCAAAGCTATGTGTCATCTGTTCTAAGCTATGGACTTATAATGTTGGGCAACTCAACTGATTCTGAGAGAGTTTTCAAGCTTCAAAAACATTTCATCCGGGTTATAAACAAAGCATGGTTCTTGGATAGTTGTAAACCTCTCTTCCAAAAATGTAACATTCTTCCACTACCCTGTATGTAAATAAGAGATGCCTGCATTCTTACCAAGAATCATATGAATTACTTTAGAAAAGGACTAAGTTTCACAACCTTTTGTATCACCCACCTAGTCATAAAGATATAATTTATAAAAAAAAAAATGTGTTTAATATGTGTATAGTAATTTATAATAACATTCCAAATGACTTGAAATTGTTGCAGCATAATTTATTTTTAAAAAATAAATTACGCTGCACGCTGTGTGTGTTTTTTAATTTGAATTTAAAAATTAATAATAATGATGAATGAAAATGAATAATTGATTTTATAGTAATTGCAATAATATTAATTGAATTTAATAGATTTAAGTAAATAATTTGCACACTTGCTTGCAGGCAGAATACAGTGACTTTTGGGACATAAGATCTTTCCTTGTAATTTGTATGTATTTTCTTGCAAATAAATATTTTGATTTGATTTGATTTGTGAAAATCTCACTGTGAAAACTTGCATGGAGTGAACTGTCAGTGTCATCCCACTGATGCTAGGGATTGACTAAGCAAACATTTACAATCATAATTGAGATTTTAATCATATTTTTTATGCTAATTCTATTGACACTGACAGCTCTCTCCACGCTCACTTCACCTAAGTTTTCACCATAGACATATATATATGGACTGGAAATACCTACGAAAAAAGGGTGCCTACCTACAACTCATACTGTCTCAAAAAATGGCTGCCATTGCTAGGGTTGTATCAATCAAGGAACATTGGTGTTGCTATAACGAGTATCGATAGTAAATACGAGTCGTACTAGTTATCACGTTTGGATCATAATATAGTATACTAACTTATAGTCCGTTCTAACAGGTTGCCTACTTTATAGTAACGTATCCTAGTTTATTTTCGATAAACATACTTTATAATTAGTACTCATAGCACAAGCTCTGCTTAGTTTGGGACTAGATGGCGTTGTGTGAAAGTTGTGGAATATGATTTATTTATTTATTATTATTTTTATATATGTAATTAATATATATCTATTTATTTATTTCAGGCCAAACGGCCAGGCTATTATTAATCAATCATTTTAATACACATTTACCAAAAATGCTGTGGGAACAGAGTTATCATGTAATCTCATTACATCAAGTGTTCTATTGAAACAGCTTTCTTCAAAGTGAAGTGAACAGAGGTACCATTCTTTATGTCGGGGATTAATATTTTCTTCACCAATAGCCTCTAACCACTTTTTCTTTAGTCCTTCCTTTTTAGGAAACCTATAAAAAGTGCATGTATTTTTATGAATAAAAATTATTTATTGATAAAAATACTTGCACTTTTTATAGGGTACAGCTATATTATATTAGCATATGAAACTAAAATCAATAGGAAACGTCAGAAGCTATGTGCACGGTTCCAATTGGTGGTTTCTATGGAGAAGAGTTGGCAAGAAACTCCACGGTTACTCAAAATAATTGGCTTTTACAATGTTAATAGGTAGGGGAGGACAGTGTAGGCCTGTCAACAAGTACCAGGTACTTAAAAAAATAGAAGACATTGTAAAAGCCAATTGTTTTTAAAAGAGTAACCGTGGAGTTTCTCGCTGGTTCTTCTGCATAGGAAACCACCATTTGGAACCGTGCATCTAGCTTCTGACGTTTCATAAGTGCCCATGTAGGTTTATGTGAAAGAAAATATTTTGATTTTGGTGCTGTGAACCACGGGCCGGACCTAGGAAGGTCAATCGGAGCTAATAAGACGCAGGACTATTTATGTTAACATAGCAGAATATACCGATATCGTTCCAGCGGAGGAACTAGTTCCGGAAACTATTAGGCAACGGTACAACACTATTCTATTATGACATATTATTGTAAACAAACGAATGAATTAACAAAATAATAAAAAGGTCTGTTATACGGAAATTCACCCAAATATCAATACTTTAGCCATAAATTCATGATTGCGTTACAATTATATCATCAAATGTCTATTATTGTATGTGTTATTGCATGAAAACCGGCTACTAACCTGTGCAAAGAAAGTTGAGGTTGATTTTCATTCTTCCTTGCACCACACTTCACAATACAACACACAGGCATGTTGAATTGCTGTTTTTCAACATTTACATGCAGTTTTAAAGGTAAAGTCCTCGTAATTTTCTCGCAAATCTCAATAATACAAAAAATAAACAACCATTTGACAGCTGAACTACCACGAAACTTGGCGACAAAGATGGCTGCTCTGGCACCTATCTACAACCGTGTATAGAATAACAGGGCATCTCCTGTTATATCCCATCTCAATGGTTTTCACAGTGAGATGGTTACAGAATCGCATTACGGAAATGATAACAACACGAGAGTCGTAACTAATAAAAATATCCTTGAAATTGAACTTGAATTACCACTGTTAGCCAACACCATGTAATTGATCAATGAAGTGGAAGGGATATAATTAAAACCTATTTGTTACAAGTATTGTTACTATTGATTGGCACAAAGCCGGTGTGTGTGTTGCTGTGGGCCTGTGGCAATACTTGAGGGAGGTCATATCCAGCACTGGATGTCTTTTGGCAGAAATAATGATAATGACTTTGACAAGATTTTTTTTTTTTAATATTGTTGCAGTTTATTTTGTAAGTGTTTTCTAAACTTTTTGCATTTTAAATACTTACCTATTGCAAAACTAAAACAATGAAATATTTACAATTGAAAATAGGCTTTATTATGAAGTAACTTTTGTATCTCATTATAAGTGAACTGTTATTTATAAGTTCTTATGAGAGTCTTTAAACCTAAATAATGTATGACTGTAATTTTCTATTATTTCTCGAACTGCCTAAGTATTTTTATCATATGTATAGACATGTATAAATAACTAACTATTTACACTAGATACTAATTTAAATGACTAACTTACTACCTATAACTTGAATTTAAACTTCTGGTGATAGTTTTATTACTGAATTGAAAATTATAAATGTACAGTTCTCCACTATGGTTAGGAGTTTAATCTTAGGACTTCTTAACATATCGAAAAGTAAATAAATAATACATACATACTTACATAGACCCCGACGCGCACTATTCTGCCTATTATAAACACAGTACACGAAGGAGCGAATCACGAGAACTGAAACAGCCTCATCGCGATAAGCGCGGGCGAGGATGCTCCGAACAATTCAGTCACCGTCGCCTTGACACTATATTACTAACCGATACTGAGCCGCGTAAAACATCAATGACTCATATTTTTAAATAACATACAGTCTAAGTATATCGCAGGCATACATAACTTCGCGGCTGTTATTTGTTTACTCATACGAGACGTCTTCGCACATAATTATTAATGTACATGCAAACTGACTTGCGTTTTGTAACTAGTTTTAGTTAGAATGCAACGCAAAATTTTGAGTTAGTATTTTTTTCTTTCAGTAACTGTAAATCCTTAGAAGATTTTATAAGAAAAATAAGAAACGCGAACTGTTATCACCACAAAAATACATTATCTGTCTATCTGATGTTGTATAGAGATGACCCCTTCGAATATTCAAATTGGATTTAATAAGTTTACTGAAAAACAATCGATTCAATTGAAATTAGAACTATATAACTAATAATTT
Source organism: Eremobia ochroleuca (assembly GCA_949629135.1). NCBI lineage: Eukaryota > Metazoa > Arthropoda > Insecta > Lepidoptera > Noctuidae > Eremobia > Eremobia ochroleuca. The sequence continues at coordinate 21,421,105 of OX451393.1, read as the reverse complement.
TCAACCTAGAAGACTTATTGCCCACCTTGGTGAGTCTCTTTTTGGAGTATCGTGTAAGTATCGTATCGTGGTTTAACATTATTGGCCGCTGAGCTTAAATCTTCAATAAATAGCTTTCAGCTCACAATAAATCTTTAATGGAAGCTTGCCTTATAATTGAAAACAATACACTACACTCCATCTACACCGCCCTAACGCAAAATTTGAGTTTCGATTTCGACTTCTCAGGTAACGCATTAGAATATTTCCTCATTCTGCGTAATATTTTAATTCAAACCAGCTACTTAGCCTTTTCCCAATTAGGTTTGATTTGGCTTCCAGTCTAACCGGATGCAGCAGAACACCCACATTTTACATGACTGCCTATCTGACCTCCACAACCCAGTTGCTGGGTAACACGATACCCCTTGGTAAGACTGGGTGTCAAACTTTGTGCAAAAAAAAAACGTGCTTTCCGATGCAAGAAGTCTGGATATGTAATGGAAGGTCACTGAATCCACGAACCGACCGCAGCAAGCGTAGCTTAACCTTCTATCAAACCGTGCGGCTGTTATTATTTAGCCACGAGCCACTTAGTAATTTATATTAATTTTCGTGTTAATTTATGTGTGGAGTGGTGGGGATACTCTCATTCGAAATGATTCAGATTGTGATTGAAAGTGTTACGCAACTAATTGCGTAATACATTTTCAATCACACTCACTCACTTCTAATTACACTTCACTTTTTCACTTTTTAGGCTTCTGCACCTTAGGGTGCAGAAGCTTAAATAAACGTGATTGAACATCCTGCAGTAATTCTCAATTATATATCGATTTTTCAGTAATCGATTTAGATCCTGATTAAATCTACATGCTGCGCATCTCTACAAAAATGACAATATGTCAAGCATTAACGTGCGTTCTAAACCTTTAATTTTTAGAATATAGATTTTTAAGTCCATGTTTTTTGTATTACTATTTCAGTCAATAAATAGGAATTGAAAAATAAAACATTATGCATCATCTAAACAAGCTGTAAGAAGTTTAAAATAACTGGAAAATAAAATCGATAGTTTTTGGAAATGGTTGGATTTATTTGTCCAACCTTGTAATAGCTGTATTAAAGCGAACTCTATCGTTTCTGTCAATGTCATTTTGTGAGCGTTCCGGCACACCAATTTGCAGAATTGTTGTATTTCTATCCTTTCAATCGCGAAGTTTTGCTGTCTCACTCTGACTCGTCTAAATTGTCACTTGAATTTTACTGTTCTTATTTTTGATGCTAATGTAAACAGAATTTCAAACAAAGTTACGAATTTACGATAAAATATCAAATTCTGACGTTTGGTTTCATGGTTTGGTCATTTGGCCATATTCGATTTATCACCTGATATTAATTTACACCTATTTTTAATCGTTAGTGTAAGTTCCGTAACTGTAAATATCTTAGTTACTTCTAAGAAAAAGTGTTTGTGGCTAACCTGAACGTTTAAATAAGGTAAGAAAAGAAATCGCAGTTTTTTTTACTAAGTTGTAATGTTTATTTCTGTGGTGTGTTGCTCAATATTCGCTATTTTAGGTCGTGACAGGCGGCATATCCTGACTTAAACGTCCTCACTAGTTAAATCGAAGTACGCATGGACTTTTAACATGGCTCATAGACTTACACCCACAAGCTAGAACCACATGCACACAGAGAGAAACACTAAATTTCCTTTCTTACGAACTACATAAATTGCGTAAATATTATCAGTGACCACTTAGTTTTAACACCTATTTTAATGATCAGTTGTAGCTGATCTACAATAGTTTACAGTATTTGTAACGCCCACCTATAAAGGAGGAAAAAATACTGTTTATAAATTATAATTGCTTTGCCTTATCTATTCCTTATCTTTTCGAATGCAACAACAATTTCATGATACACATCTTTTTCCTTGTAGAAAGAGTAAGAGTACACAACTTTCACTGTTCAATATAGGCTAGACCTACCAGTTACACTTTCATTCCCATAACTGTAAAGTGTGATCCCCAACGTGCCTGTAGAAGTATAGATTGACCTCCATTGTTTGACATCATGTCACTAAAACATATTTTACATGTTGCTGCAATATGGACACTGCAAGGAAATGATAACATGTCTGTTACCTAATTAATATTATCTATTTGCAATCAATGATGCCGGCTAGGAATTACCCAGTCAATGATAAAATTAGCAGTAAGTTAGCAGCAAAAAATACAAAACAATATTACATATTGATGTATGCCCCCCAACATGATGGCTCGGAACAAAAGGCGAGTCACTCAAATTCATGTCAGCAGGGGTGAGGTACAGCACAGCGAATAGCGTGCTTTAGTCACTATAAAGTTTGAATCGGGCTGTACCTATTAAAATTTTTTAGTGCTATGTGCAATCCTGAAGAGACATTGCATACCCATGTATCACCCCTGCTAATCAGACTGGCGATAACAGTCACCTTAAAAAAAATTAACAAATCATAGTTTAAAAACAGATTTTGTTCTACATGTGGCTGACTAGCTCTGGCACAAATGTCCAAGTGTATCAAATAACACAGATTTAGTAAGGTTCAAATGTTGCATATGCAAAAGCAGTGTAACTGATATCAGAGTTATCATGTAAAATATTTAATTTAGTGTTTGATGACACACGGTCTATCTTTTTATTAACAAAAAAATATGTTACCAGTCTGATAACATGACTTTAGGGACCTTTTTATATCAAATTTAATCCTACTAGCATTATAAACACAAGAGTGTGTTCGTAAAGAGCTTTAAATCTATGGGCCCCGCCTTGGTGTTGCACGATAATACCTATAAAAAAAAAATGTACTAGTAACCGTAGCGGTTATTTTCACTGTATATCTTATCGTTAATCTGTGAACAGCTTGTGGGCTGCAATATCGTCTATATGTTTTGTGTATTTCTTATTTCTATGTTTTATATTGTGGCTGTTTGTTGTTCCTCTTGAATAAAAATAAAAATAGATAGAGAACATATAGAGGAATAAAAAGTGTCATGAAACATGATAAAGTGTCACATTCCCGAGATAAATAGAGTTAAAGATAGCTTTGATGAGTTCAAATATTGTCATCTCACCTTCGTATTGACTATGATTTAAATCACTACGGCATTGTTGCTAGTGACTCCTGTTTGATAAGAGGCAGAATTCATTCTAGATACCAGTCATCGGATTTATTTTATTTATATTTTGCTGGACATTCATTTGCATGGCAGAAACCAAATAATAGGACATTATAGCAAATGCTTAGTAGGAATCCAAACACTCGCATGCTGTGCCCATGTCATGTGCATTGTTTGGGCCCAGCATCAAAAGAGTTTTTTTACATCCTCCTGCAGCCTTTTTAGAGGAAGTATTCAGTTTTCTACTTAAAGAGGCAAAAATCGAATGCACTTAACATTGATTTTAAGTTACTTTTCACTAAGATAGTCACATCACATAACATTTTCAACAGAAAAAACTTCTTTGTAGCTTAAATTGCCCACTTTTGATATGAATGAAACAAAAATATTTGCATTCATTGTGGCCATTTTTAACTTTAATTATCTAGGTAATGTAACAGCTTAGGAAATTATATGACATTTTTGTTTGTCTATATGCCCCCTATCCATATATATAGATATTATCGTGCGACGCCATTTTGAAAAATAATCAAAATGGCGAACCAGGACGAGACCAGTCTCCATTCAAAAAAGTTCGATCCCCTTCCTTATTCTTAATTTCCTGAAGGTAGTGATAAATATACTTAATTAACTTTTTCATTCCAGCTTTATGCTTCTTAGTATGTAAAGCTATTAGTGCTTATTAAGTAATTAGTGTAGTTATCTTTTGGTCAAAAACTCAATGCTTTAATTATTTCCAGTTAATCAACAATGGCAGAAGTAGGCTTCCCTGGTCAACACACCACAACAACAACGGTCACATCCAGCACCGCTGTCCAGACCAACATACGGTTTGATCCGGCTTACATTAAGACTATACCAGGCATACTGAAGATTATCCAAGTTGTAAGTAATAATAAGTATAGAAAAAATACAGGAAATAATGATCTTTTAAACCTTAAAAAAAAAAGTTGAATAATAATAATACCTACAAGTTGGCAGTTGTAATTTTTCTTTGGTTATAAAAAAATCTGCTGTTTCCTACAAAAGTGCAGTACCTATATATTATAGCAATAGCAGAAAGAACAGCTTTTTTTTATAACCGACGAAAAATGACCGTGCCGGGGGTCCAGAATCACAGAACATACACTACCGTCCGAAAACTTTTATAACAGTTGTCTTCTTGCCTTGTTGTGGATTTGTGTGGGCCTATCAGATCTCTTTCTGTCTTCATTTTTTCCAGTTTCTCGTTTTCTAACAAGAGTATAGTGGACACCTTTACGGGAGATTCCGAGCCTTTCTGCGATTTGACGTTCACTGTATCCTTCCTCACGTAGAGTACAAATCTTTGTTCGAGCGTGATTTGCTTGTGTTTTGCTATTTTCAGAAGAAAAAATAAGGTCAAAGAAGTTGCACAATAAAGTACCCGGATTAAGTCACAATACACGACGTGTTTCGTAAAAATTAAGGAGTTAATTAAAACTTCATGAACGATACGATTGTTTACACAATCGTAAAAGCTTGTAAAACGTTAGTTTATTGCTAATTTTGGTCGCCTATAGTCGGTATTCATTTGTTTTGTTTGAAGACAGATGTGCTTCCAAACTTTTGACCGGTAGTGTATATGTATAATACCCTAACTCCAGAATCATGTAAGTACTGAATCTATGGTAACACTAACAGGTTGAGCGTCGTTGTCCCTGCCACAGTGCCACCCTCTATGTATTTCAAATGTAATATATAAAATAAAAACACATCCCATGCTGATTTCGGATATTTTGACAATTTAAGTTACCTATCATCATCAACATAATTATATCCAGACACTTGGCTACAAAGACTATTTCAGGGTATGGGACGTTTAGCAAATACTCTTTATAGAATAAGTTCCCTATTTTATATCATCCCTCTCACTAAACACAAGTGGATGGTCTGTCGATATTATTAGCGCTCCAGTTGCTGCTAATCCACTTCAGATTTCAGATAATTCGTTTATGACGATCAGCAAAATGTTTTTTTTGTTTTTGGCAAATGAGCCGATGTCGACTATACTGCCAGCGTCATGTTCACTAACGACTTTGACGTCAAAATTCTGAAGAAAATATATTATACCTACTTATCACACTTTTAAAAGCAGCACATTTTCAGCAACACCTACTGAAAAATCAATACTAGTCAATCCACTTTCAAAGGCTTTGTTAATTTCAATCACTCGTAGGAGGTACAGTCGACCGCGCGTCGATAGCACTTTGACCTTGAGCTGGTCTAGCGTAGTACGGAGTTTCAATAGAATATGAGGCCAGCATGTACTGGTTTTGTTACCACTGACGTGCGGCCTACTGTACCATGTTTTATTCATGAGGTAAAAGGTCAAGTCCTTCCAGAATGGTACCTAATTCAATGTCGTGTTATCGCGTTGATCGCCGGCTGTTAAATATGACGTAGTTCACGCGAAAATAGCACTACGGGGGAGCTAGCCTTTAGCAAACGCGGCATGCGATGTAACTGCTTTAATCTAATCGTCACGCCCACTCCCGAAGGGGTAGCCTGACATAACAAGCGTGCTGTTTTCCCAAAGGGCTCTGTATGGCTATTGTGAGTCAACACTTAATATAATGACGGTATAGCTGCTGTCATCAGTCACCTGTGACCTCCGCGTACCTAACTACTTCACATACCTACCTATTCATTCGTCTTGCGACTGAGTTTTGCTTAGTTTCCTTGGTCCGTCACATGATGAATACAATAGATTTAACGACTGTTACGCCATTTGGCTGCAGGCCGCAAAGCCCGAGCTCTGAGATGTATAGAGCCGCGCACGTCGCGTGACACAATCTTAAAATCATCAACCTTGACTGGATTTTTACCTCCTTGTTCTCTCGATCCGGCGACGGCCGTTGTAAAAATATTATCTAGTCAGTACCTAATTCGGTTAGTTGGGCTGATAATGGCAGCACCTTCATTGCGTAACACCACCATGAATCTCAATCTGAATCATTTTGAGGCTTATTGCTAATCCATTGCTTCATATCGCTCATCCAATAGAACAACGACGTAATTACGAAAATGTTTTCTTGAGTTTTCTCATGAAATTATTACAAATTATTATTGATATTAAAGTAACATACATAAAAATATTAAATATTTTAGCATAATCATTGGAAATATATCATATTTTCAATTTCAAACTTTTAAAACGTTCTCCTGAAAAATAGCTAAAACGTAATTACGTCATTGTTCTATTATTAGTAGAACAGCATTCGCACAGCGACAATACAACGCATTGAGTTCCAGGCTTTACAATAAAATTAACAAAAGTATCTCACTATACAAATTAAATAAGCACAATTTCAAAGAGAAAGTAACTAATTGGTTAAAGTTGTTAAGTTATGATGAGACTGAGAAACTTATTGAAATAGTAAAATGAAACTCAGTATTTGAATCTGTATTTGAATTTTTAAATAATAATTTAACACGTAACATGCACAGTTTTATTATTATTATTATTTTGTGAAAATGCTCATTATGTAAAATTGTTATGTGTAAAATTTTTGCACAAAGTAAGGCGGTGATATGTATACGACATCTAAAACGGCTGACCGCCGACTACCCAAGATACGAGCATGTCTCAGTTTGGGAGTCGTAGTCTTAATTTAAATTGCCTCTGTACTTTCACCTCACTAAAATAGCTGAAAACTTTGTTTATTTGTAACGCTTTTGTACTTTTTGAAGAATAAATTATTATTATTATTATTATTATTATTATTGGATGAGCGATATGTTCGAATAATTTGTCTGCTCAACAACGTAAATAACGCAATGAATGTCGTTGAACTGTCAATTTGAAACCTATTGCTACTGATAGTGAGTTACGCAATCATCCTGCTGATATAGTCCAAATAGCGCATGATGCGCCGGGGTTTTAATATCGTCAATTCCTCACTCACTATTTTTACTCTCAAAAAACAGACAGTAAATGTTTATTATTTAAAAGATTTCACTGACAGACAATCGATAGCCTTAACCTACCGCTGGGACTAGAAATGAATTCCTTATAACGGAGGTGAGCAATAAGGAAGGATTTTTGAAAATTCGTTCCCTACAGCGGTTCAATAGGGGATTCAAGTTTGTAAGGAAGTCCTCATTTTTGCTGGTATTCGTATAAAATACAAAACGATTCAATGAAATCTATTCGTCATAGTCATAGCAATGAAAGCGTTTCCCTTTTGTTTCCTTTATTGCGTTCAATCATTTCTGTATGAACATTTTATACGTCGGAACTTGCGCAGTCGATTGAATCCATTGCTAAACTTTATTAAACTTGATTTATTAGATCCTACTTATTAATACAAATATTATATGGCGTCCTTGTAATAGTTTCCATCGACCCGTTGGCTACATGCGGCGACGATGATATTATTTTTTATTTTTCGTTTTCTATAATATTTTAAAACCGTGACCATTCATGGTATCACGTCTTTATCGTATATTTTATCATAGTTAATTTTATTGTCTTTCGGGCAATCAATCTCAATATTGTTAGGAGCGTCATAACAATACATAAGTACCTATGATGCGTTACGGTTGCCTTGGTTACGTGTAACGAGTACAGTACTAAGACAATGGTTCACCTCCCATCTTGCACTGCATGCCCTGTCACCTGCACACGTGAGGACCTACGCGTCAGCGAATTGTATCCGCGTTCCTGAATTTTGGGCCAAACTAATTTAAAAAACGATATTTATTTTTTTGTGATATTTTTGACATCGAGACGCTAAGAAGACGAAATGCTAAGGCCTCATTTACGGAGACGCGGGGCGTCGCGCGTTGCGTTGAGCGGCGCGGCCCGCACTGAATTCAAATATATGGCGTTGTATGAGTGCGTTTACGGAGAAGCGATTTTAGACGCGTTTGTTTGAATTAGGGCGTTTTTTGCGGCCGAGCCCGCGGATGGCACCGACGCGTCCCACGCGGCGTTTATCGCGGCGGCGCACGCAGCGGCAATTCTCGATGAAGCTATGTCCGAGGCGGAATCTTCTGTCAGTCTTATTTAGAAATCGCGCAACATAGACGTAGTCACCGTCGCAATGGAGTATGATATGATTGACTTTTTTTTAGAAGAAAATTCAATGTTAAAAAGTGATTTATTTAATATAAGAAGTGGCCCAGTGTTTACATCAACGGAACATGAGAAGTTTGGAGAATATGCAACTCTTTATAAGTCAATAAGAGAAAGATGTTATGATGTATTTCACGGTTATACACGGATGTCTAATACAACTTCTCTCGCCAACATAAAACTAGTCGATTTGATCGAGGCGAGCGTGCGCCGCCGCGATGCCCGCCGCGTGCTTCGCTATACGCTAGAGGATTCGCCGCAGGCGCCGCGGCGGGCACCGCCACGCTTCCCGTCTCGCTTCTCTATGAACATGGTCGTATATTGCTATAAGTTTGTGTTTACGCGTGCGATGATGCGTGCCGCTTCACGCGCCGCCCCACCGTAAACAGAAAAAACGTCCGACGCGCCGCGAGACGCCACGCCACACGCGACGCGAGACGCCCCGCGTCTCCGTAAATGAGGCCTTAGACAGACTCTGTCTCGGCACTTACTCTATGTACTTACTCGGTACGTCTAATCAATTCATAACATCAATCACCCACTTCAACTCTCCATAACTTTAATTACAGCTATGCAGTCTCCTCGGGTTCATATGCATCCAATGCTCCTGGCTCAGCAGCCAAACCAAAGGGTCGTTCTTCAGCTGGATCTCAATGATCGCCTTCTGGTTCACGGGCATCTTACTAGGCCTGTACCTGTTCCATATCCTGGAGAAGTTCTACAAGATCCCGTGGCTGAAACTTGAGTTCGGATTCTGCGCGCTGTGGACCTTCTTCTACTTGGTGGTGTCGAGTTTGGCCGCGACTGTTCATGATAACCCTCATTCTGCTGCTGCCGTAAGTTTATTGACTAGTAATTAATCTCATTTATCGTAGTATCGGCCCGGCTTACGAGTAGTAGGGCACGCCCTACAGCTGAAACAAACGGCCTGTCTGTCACGACAGGCAGGCCCTTTACTTTGTGTAAATAATTTCATCCCACTGCTATCAAAACGGCGAAGGAAAACATCCTGAGGAAACCGGCATGTCCTAGAACCAAAAATTGGAAGACATTTGACATCGACCAACCCACACTGAGCTTGCGTGGTGGATTATGGACCACTCCCTCTCAATGAAAGAGGAGGACTGTATCCCAACAGTGGGGACATTATAGGCTGTTTATGCTATCAACCTCCTGGTGTTTGGTTTTGAGTTTATAGTTGCTGTCACTGTGTTTGTTGTTCTTTTGATCTAAAGAATAGTAATTTTTTTTTAGTTCTGTTCTGATTCTTAGACATTAGGTGGAACTAGATTTATTTATATTATTTCTGCCTACAATATTCAAATTGATTTATTTGTGACACATACATAGGTAAAATGCTGTGGTACATGATATTGTAAAATAAAATAAATGTTGTATCACTATGTGCTGCCTTGTAAGGCGTACAAATATGGTCTATACAGTTATAGTTGTACAGGTAGTATAAGCCTATAACAATACTACAGGAATTGGCTCAATTTTAATCTACAATTATTATTGCTTATGCTTGCTAATAAAATAATGCATGATTTTTTTAGCTTATGACTTTTATATCTGTAATTCTTCACAACATTTATAGCTGTAATTCATATTGTGTATATTACAAAAAAAAAATCATAATTAAAAACCGATCAACATTATTTCCAGTTCTTCGGCTTCGTAGCGATGTTCGCATACTTAGTGGACGCGTACCTGAAGTACGTGGCAGTCCGCGCCGGCGGCCTGGCGCAGGGCACGCGCGTCGTGTCCAAGCAGACCACCTCCGCGGTGGAGTCGCCGCCCCCCCGCGTCGGGTACTAAGGAGGTAGGGGGCGTGATGGGGGAGTAGGGGGATCCAAACAATAGTCTAAAAGTTAGAAGGCAACTGTCCGAGATTTTATTGCCGTAGAAGACGAGAAACCGGCAGTAAAGTCGCTTAGTGTGTTACAAGTTGCTCACTCGAACACCCTATAGAAACCTTTCTTGTTCCCTAATTACGCCTTTTAAATATTTGTTTATGACGGTTAAAAGACATCATTGGCACTATAAAAGCACTGTACTGTTGTGTAGTGTTGCGACAACGTATTTGTAAATAGAATTGAGCGAGGAAGTTGCCACATGTAAAAAAAAAATATATATATTATTCTATTGGTTTGTTTGTTGCCATGATTAAGGACTGATTTTTCGAACGCCAGATAATTTTATCGGAGGAATAATTTTGAATTTTTGACAGTTCTTTCATACAAAAACTGTTAGACTTCACTTTTATTCCACAAATAAAAATTATCTGTCAATTGAAAAATCAACCCTAAAATGAATTAATGTGTTCTAATTTTGTAGAACATAATTGCGAAAAGATTATCATTATTTAATAATTGACGAAAAATGACATGACAAGTCCAATTCAAACATTCTATTAATTTTGATGTGGTGACGATTTCAAGCTCAACAACTTGCTCTGTCTAAATGGTAGTTGTTTAAGTAAAATGTTATTATAGTTTAAGCCCGAACAAAATCATGTACTTATCAAATGTTTTACAGTATTTATTAATTTTACACTTCTTGCTGGCACACTACCGCCATTGTTAATCATCGAACTAATTTACATATTATTTAATAATATTAAACAATTTTATTTTACACAAATATTTTTAATTTTTACATTATTTAAACATCATAGTGTGCTATCATGTAATCCGGTTTTATTATTTAATTAATTATTGTATTATGGTAACTAAAATTGGGGTGTTCAACGGTTTAACCAAAGAATAATGTACCTACAGGGTGTGATGGCTCAAATCCATGATCTGAATGAAATTAAATCATGTCACTTCACAAAATGTATTTTTGTATAATTTTTTTAAAAAGCTCTCCTTCAAATTAACTTTTAAATGCCAGTATTTCGAGCATGTTATGGTAGACATGATTTATGTATGTCATAGAAGATTATATTTATATTGCCATGATTTTTGTATGTCTTCTAAACCACTATGCACTCTCTTGTAAATGTCAAAATTTTACACATTATAATGAGCCTTATACACTGTGCCTTGTGTTCGCATAAAATTGACAAATTGTAACTGCTTACGTAGGTTAAGAACTAACTGCCCTAGCTGTATACCTACAGTATTTTAGACAACCGAGGAAGTATTTGTAGGTAATATTTTTAGTTTATTTAAACATTGTATCTTTTAAGCGTATTTAGATAACGAGTTCATAGGAAGCAATATTTAAAAACTAACTGCCGCACCGCACTCAGAAACGTCACTTAAAAATAATCCATCATTAACGTTAATTAACAAGTATATTTTAGCACACGTCAACAATTGAAACATTTTCAATCTGTCATTTTTTGGACTGACAGCGAATTCATCTATCACTAACTTTAATTGATAAGTATATTGAGTTATTTATTAGAGTTAATGATTGATTATTTTTAGGTGACATCTCTTGTGCACCAGTAAGCAATGTTCTAAGTTAATCACATTTAATTCTCTCTCGCTTGAATGAACGATTAGTTCATTGTTAAACAGAATCCCTGACAAGTTGCAACTTTAATTAACTTTATAACTGCCATAATTTCTTTATTTACTTAAATTGTCGTGATGTCCCAGTGGTTAAGGCCTTGCCTCAGGCACGAGGTTGTGGGTTCAAATCCGGTCTAGTACCAATGTGACAATGCGTGTGCTTTCTAAGTCCTAGTTTATCTTAGACATTTCTGACATGAAATGATAATGTGAAATCGCCAACTCGTCTTGGGCAAGCTTGGTGATCCATGCCCGTACCTTTTCTTTATGAGAAGAGGCTTTTGCTCGGGAACAATAATAGGCTGGTATTATTATAATAATTATTACCTAAATGAACTCCTTTCTAACCATTTTGTTATATCTATGATATATCTATCTTTCAAGAGTACCTTTGCAGAGTTTTGTATAGTTTATAAAATATGGTCAATTTATTGTTCTTTCATAAGTTAATCTAGGTGTTAGGCTCTATTAACCACCTGTCTTATTAAGTGTTAACTACCAGTTCAGGTACGTATGTATACTATTTTGTTTATACATATTTGCTGTATTGTAGCTTTGTAAGATTAATCAATAAAATAATTAATTGAATCACATGGACAAAACACCACACTTAACGTTGGCAATGCGATAAACGATTCAAATGCTTTAGAATGTTTTTCGGAAATATACGCTCATAATGTTATGTAGGTAAAATATGCCTTTCTAATACTTGTTACATTTTTTATTTTTTTACATTAATGCGCTTAATGTATTGAACTGAATATAACTGTTTCACGTCGTCCAATTTAAATACGTAAAGATTTTTAATATATTCTAATAGAAGTAAGTTAATTCCTCAGGCGTACTGCACACTTGTTCGGTCAGAACATCGTCATTATATTAGTTTCGACGGTATTTGTTGAACAAAAAAGCCGGCCCAAAGTAATCCTACTAATGTTATAAATGTGAAAGTTCGTAACTCATCACCATCATCTGCCTAGCCTTTTCCAACTATGTTGGGGTCGGATTTCAGTCTAACCGGATGCACCTGAGTACCAATATTTTACATGGAGCGACTGCTTATCTAACCTCCACAACCCAGTTACCGGGTAATACGATACCCCTCGGTAAGACTGGTTGTCAGACTTTCCGGCTTCTGACTACCCGTAACGACTGTCAAAGATCCACGAATGGCAGCCAGAACTAACGGCTTAACGTGCTTTCCGAGGCACGGAGTGATATCGATATATAAAAATGGTCACCTATCCACAGACCAACCGCGGCAAGCGTAGCTTAACCTGATTGATCGACCTGTGCGGCTGTTATTACTTAGCCACAAGTCCCTCTTGAAAGTTTGTAATTCAATCACGCAAAAACGGGTGAATGATGGCTGAACGGATGTTGAACGAAATTTGGCAGACAGATAGCTTACACATCGAGTTCTTTGTCTCGGTAGAACGTTCCCGTGGGATAGTTTCCGCTCTCCACACGGGCGAAACCGCGTAACGAAGCTAGTTATTTCGTATAACCGATGAATGCTGCACACGTACGGGTCGTTACGTGTACAGCACGCGTTATGAGTCTTTGTTTAATTATTATAATTTGCTGATATTTTCTTGTGTATAAGATGAAGCATGGCTACTGGCTAACAATTGTACTACTATTTATGTTTTTTTTATTTTTTATTATTATATTTATGTTTTTATGTGTATGTCTTACTTCTTTACAATATGTTTTTTTATGACCATTCAACACTGGATGGTTTTTTAAATATATGAATTTGAGACAATTTATTTAATTATTTGTATACGCATTTTACAAACTATCAATGCTTTTTTTTTACAAAATATAAGTAATATTTTTAGATAATATTATTGTGTGACTACAATGAAAGGTGCCTTACAGAATTCCACGTATTTTTAATATTTTTACATATGAGACTCAAAAATCAATCGGTAAAACATAGAAGTGACATTTATGGATGAGAAGAACCGCGACCTGAATATTTGAAAAGACAGTTTTTTTGGTTCGTTTACAGAAAATAGGAAAAAATCAAAATAGGTGTCGACAGTAACTATTTAAAAAAAAACTATTTTTTATGCGCCGAAATAATAAAAAAAATGTAATTGTTTACGTACCATAGGTCACTTCTATTTTGTGTCTTGCACAATATAATTTATACACGATATTAAAATAACTTTATTTTATTGAAGACTTATCAATGCCTTATATTATAGCTGTTACACTGTTACTTAATGTATTGAAATTTGGAAATAATATGATAATGTTTAGAAATTAAACGTGTTAATAATATTAGTTTGTTTTATTTGAAGTTTCTTGATAAATGATTTTATTTCTGTGAGTAGGTTTGTACAAACACTTTTACACTAATAAAAAACTAGATGAGGTCGGCGTTTCGTATCTACTGTAAGAAGAAAGATCGAAACAAACTTAGAGATCTCTTTTAAAGTCCATACTTAATCTTGGTCAGAACACGTGAAGACTATGTAGATTGACGTCTGAAATGGTATTTTGAGGAAAGAACCACACAGATTGAGTGCACCTGTTCAGTCAGTGCACGCATTTGTCAGTAAACTTAAGGAGCTTAACTCTTAACAAGCTCTTGGG